>JAJAGP010001907.1:0-84132 GCA_025084515.1 Ancistrus triradiatus
TTTATTCAGAAATATAACATTAAATAACAGAGCAAATAAGTGCTTACAATAAATGAATAATAATAAATTAAATTTATTAATAAATTAAAATAACAAATTAAACAATAAAGAAAAATAAGTGCATCTCTGATGCAAACACTACATACAAACTCATTCACGCTCTTTCTTTAGGAACTTTGCATTGCAATCCAAAAATGTTATCATGTCAACATGCTCCTGGCTAAAGCTGGCTCCCTTTTTAGAGGCTATATTTCCTGCCGCAGAAAATAAACGCTCAATGTTGAAGTAGCAGGAATGCATAAATAGGACTTGGCTAGCCTGGCCAATATAGGATATCTGTCTCTTAACTAAATTACAGTCATAAAAACAGCATCAACCGTGCTGTGTTCGTTCGCATAGTATGAGTGCGCCGTTACGCTTCCTCACTTCAAAACGGAACAAACTCGGGATACTGTGGTGACTTGCACTGTTGTTGAGCTCCGATCATCCTCATCAGTGACTCCATGTTTCCGTTTCGAGGGCTGTATCGGCACCGTGCCGCTCCCGTGCCAGGTCAGATCACTTTTGCAAAGCTTGCATGTTACACATTTTTTGTTGTGTGAAGCGTGAAGTGCTCCAACACTTTGGAGGACTTAAGCCGAACCTTCTTATCTGCGTCGGTCATGTTTCATTTGTAGAATTTATTTAATTCTTAACGCTAACTTATTTAGAAGATTCTGCGTCCGCGCCGGCTTCGCCTCACTCTGTTCACTCGCTCGTGTTTTTTTTTTCCAGTGTTGACGAAGTGCCGCAAGTAACGGAAGTGGATATGATAAGGCGGGGGAAACATAAATCATGCGGCACAACAAATCGATAATGAAATTCGTTATCGACACTTTTAATAATCGATTATTATCGATTTTATCGATTCGTTGTTGCAGTTGTATGCCACACAACATTAAAATAAATAAATAAAGTTTTAACCCTGCATTTTCCCCAGTGCTTTTTCAGGGAAAACATGGTGCAGCATAAGCTTGTCCTTAATGGGACAGTTGATCGCAGGGCTGGGTAAGGATCAGTGCTGGAGCACTCGGTCCCCCGACTGACATCCTCTAAATTGGACACAGTCAGTCATGCGACACCAGAGCTCAAACCCTTTTGTAGAGCATTAGACTGCTGTGGCACTCGGGGCATCTATAATATCTGTATGTGTAGTGTAGTGACAGTGCCTTTGACACAATAAAAGCGTGCCCTGAGCTTGTGGGTACTTAAATAGGTAAAATAGAAGTCTTTTTTTAATGGGTGGTGGGGGGTTTCCAGGCTTTTTTGCCCCCAAGCTTGGTCCTTTCCAGATTTCAAGGATGACCATATTCCCTCACACCAAGAAGCAGCGACACTGGCCAATTCTATGGATGAACCAGCCTGAAGGAACAGGCTTTGCTCCTGTGACTGACTGTGGGAGATTCTTTCATGCACACTTTCTCCCTCAGGTACCTCTGCTGTGTCTGTGTCTGCATTTGCCAGGCACCAGAGACTTGAACTTGGTCATTTCCAACTTGTGTTCCATGTTTTTGAATCTAATTAACCACAATTTTTAACACATCTCTCCCCGTTGTCCGTAGGTAATACATAGGCAGTTATGCGGGTAGCGATCATTGGTGCGGGGGTCATCGGCCTTTCCACGGCCCAGAGCATTTATGAGCACTACAACAGCAAAGTCAATTTGACGATTGAGGTTTACGCGGACTACTTCACCCCTCTCACCACCAGCGATGGAGCAGCAGGGTTGTGGCAGCCGTACCTTGACGACAAGGGTAACATGAATGAAAGGTGAGGGTGTACTACTCTTACTTTTGGCTTTCCATGACTTCATCACAGAGCCCTTTTGAAAGCAGCCTTCCAACCATGGTGTATTCTTTGTGTCTATTTTGAAATGAATATGGTTGTTTGTCATGACAAATATTTACAATTCGTTTTATTTTAGTCAAATATATTTAGTCATTGTTTCTGTGTGTGATTCTTGTCATATTTGGTCCTTTTATAATGCAGGAAGTGGAACAGAGAGACGTTCGATTACCTCAAGAGCTTCCTCAGCTCTCCTGAATCTGTTAACATGGGGATATTCCTGCAGTCAGGTTACAACCTGTGCACCCGTCGCGCCCCGGTATGATGAACTCCTTGTCCTGTTGCGCTTTTCTCTTACAACAAGACGATTAAACCCAACATGGGGATTTTAGTGAAAGTTTAGGTATTGATTATATGACATGTCATGTGTCTATGTAGGTATTTAGTGAAACTGATCACAAAAAAATGCACCGACACTGAGTGGCTACAGTATGAAGTTACTTTGCGTTCTCGCTCTGCAGGATCCTTCATTTAAAGATGCAGTGTTGGGCTTTCGTGAGCTCACCCAGCGCGAGCTCGATATGTTTCCAGAGTTCAGGTACGCGCTGTTTTGCTTTTCCTCATTTGGAATGATTTAAGTCATACATTTAATATATAGCATAGCAGTTTATATAACCCATAATTTCACTCCTGGGGAAAAAATTGCAACCTGTTAAGCTTTTCTTAACCTTAATCAAACCATTGGTAAGAAAATGTGCAAGAAGTAAGAAAATGCACTCCTGAGAACTGTACTACAATTTGCTCCTTACTGAAGTGAACTGTTGAGAGGGGAAAAGCTGGAAACGGGGAAATTCACAAACGGTCTTCTTGTACACAAAGATAAAATCGTGAAAAGATTTAAAGCTAAAGCTCAAACCAACACATGGCTGGGTGTTAAATCTTTCAGAATGCCTGTTTTTCTTAAGAAGATTACTCGTTAGTTTGTGATCTGCCACAGTCCACCAGGATGCCCTGGTCAGAGTCCAGTTTTGAATCATTTAGTCATTTAGCAGATTATCCATTACAACCTTTTGGTCCATAGTCCAGTACCTATAGACCACCACAAGCTAACATGGACAACTCAAACTAACTGGAAATTTTGAGCTTGCCTCATTTTTACATTTACAGCATTTAGTAGACGCCCTTATCCAGAGCGATTTACAATTTTATGATACAATCTTGCTCAAGGAGCCAACAGTGGCTTGGCAGAGGTGGGATTTGAACCCTGGACCTTCTGGTCCAGAGTCCAGTACCTTAACTGCTAGGCTACCACAGTCTCACACATTCCGCTAAGCTACCACAGTACTGTACAAAAGTCTTAGACCACCATTAGATTTGTTGTTTCAGCAATGGTATAATGACCATACGATTGGACCCAAAATTCTCACTCCATAATACAGTTTCCCACTGAGCTTCAGCATATCTTTGGCTTTCCAAAAAGAATATACCTAATCAAGCTTCTTCAGACTTGGCATCCCGATGAAGCTCCCAGATGCTGCTGTTGCTCAAGGAATCTTGCCACTGTAGCTTATAGATGCTTTTTTTTTTTGGTCTTTTTTTCAATGCTGCATACAAATTCTGGTCTTTTCTGGTTGTATTCTAACAAAGAAACTGAGAAATAATTATACATTATCATTATACCATTGTTAAACCAGTGATATAGCTAATCCGTGGTGGATCAATACTTTTGCACAGTATTGTTTATCAAAACAATATAGTGATATTAAGAATATTTATGGAACTAGACTCGCAACCACTAAGCAGCTACTATGTGGGTGCTGGATCATTCTCAGGATGATGCAATTTAGTCTTGAATTCAGTTGATTCCTCTTGGTTCCTCAGCTTCGGTTGGTTCAACACAGCTGTAATGATAGAAGGGAAGACCTACCTGCCCTGGCTCATGAACTGGTAAGGAACTAACCTTTATCTCAGTGACATCCAAACTTTTAATCTCCTAAAAGACCCTGAGAAGGAAGAAGAAGAATTAAATCACGCTTCATATAACTCCTCTTGTAATGTTTGTAATGTGCATTATATGTCCTATATACCTTGTGTTTTGCCCAATTTTGTAACACAGGCTGACAGCACGAGGTGTCAAGTTTCACCAACAGAAGATCAATTCGTTTCAAGAGGTCAGACCAATCTTGTGATTTTTATGAGTGCTTGAAATGAAGTCGTTCTCCCCGACCAATTAAATATCTCCACTTCCAAATTGCTACAGCTGGCCGAAAATGGTGCGGACGTCATTATTAACTGCACCGGGGTCCGATCTGGAGAACTCCAACCTGATCCCGAGCTCACTCCGGGCCGCGGCCAGATCATCAAGGTCAGAATTTAACATTATGACTATAATGGGATAGAATTAACTTTGACTGCTTAGCCAAATCTGGTATTACGATCTTTTCACGCTGTTTCAGGTTGAAGCTCCCTGGATTAAGCACTTTATCCTGACACACAATTTCTCAGGGGGAGCTTATAATACACCCTATATCATCCCCGGGTGAGTGTATATTTCTTTTGTTCCAATTACAGTACTGACCTACTAACAGGTCTTATAGGCCAGCTGTGTCACGTATGAGCCCAAAGGTCAGAACTGGACCACTTTCACATGCAGTCTGATCATCAGCCTGGTCAGAACTTTCCTTGCTTAGGATTACATTTCGCATTCGTGGCATTGCCCAAATATTATACCACAGTTAGTTCCGACCCTGCAATCTGATTGGCTGAGAGACGATTTTCCTGTGACTTTACTGATGATAATGGCACTGTGGCCGACGTTCTACAAGTGTTACTCCGAATCATACACGTTGATCATACACGTTAGGGACTGTGGTAACCTAGCGGGTAAGGTACTGGACTATGGACCAGAAGGTTCAGGGTTGAAATCCCACCTCTGCCACTGTTGGGTCCTTGAGCAAGACCCTTAACCCACAATTGCTTGGATTGTAAGACTGTAACCAAGCAACGATGTCCGCCCTAAAAGTCAGCCAAGTTACACTGCCAAAATGAAAGCTATAATTAGTATAGAAAAACTATTGGTTTTGAAAACGATATTAATTTGGAAGATGAAGCTATTAATGACCAACCTGAGCCAAAGGTTTATCACCTTAAGGATTTGGAAGTGCTGGAAAAGCGAAACGAAGTCAGTACTTTAAATCAGACGTCCCGGACTCTTAGTGGATTAGCAGCTCGACTGAAGAGCAACGAGACTGAAGATCAGTTTTAGTCCCATCAACAAAAATGAACTGAATCAGCTTCATCACTGACAACGATGTCGTTCGGTGGAGTTAAACTTGGCGTCTTTCATTAAACAACATCCACGGCTTATCAGCGGTTCGATAAGTATTGCTGTGTTATCGAAGCTGTTAAGCCCAGAGAAGCTGCTGATGTTCTGTTAGTCTGCCGTTACATTTCTGACTGATAAGATTAACATTAAGAGCTTCATCATACAAATTTATAATCACTAATCAAACAGGATCCTAGACTTTGCTTATAACACCGGGATCTCACTCCGATTTGCTTCAGTCGGTAGTGCATCTTAGTAACAGCCTGCCTTATACTGTATACCCGACCCATTTTATTTACTGAATGTAAATAAACTTTCTTTTTAATAAATTAAAACCATTCAATATATTTGTGTTTATTGTCGGTATAATAAACAGTTATTGGTAATTCTGTTCCTCGACTTTAGTGACTGAAGGGCTTAGCCGCAGGGTAACGATAGAATGGAACCATTTTACCTCCCGGAAGGGTGATAAACAAATCATTTTTTCTGTCCTCTTTATCTTAAAATCTAACAATAAATGGTGATAACAGAACTGTGGTGTAATCGCAGTAATACAATCAAGGTCGCGCTTTAACGTGACCTATTGGCACAGGTGTTCTGTTCTTCGACTGCATCACACTCGTGCCAATGTCTCACGTTGAAGTACTCCCTCACGTGTGTTATTGCTTAATTAAGCAACGTCACATTTTTCATCTCTTTTGACCAAAGTCTTGTATTGATGCACAGTTCCACAGTGATGCACGCTCCATAAAATACTCTCCAGCAAATCTCAAAGAATTTCTAATGGGGTTAAGGTCAGGACTCTGTAGTGGCCAGTTCCACACGCTTCTAATCCTGAGAGTTCTCGTGGCATTGCGCGTCAATTTTTTATGATTCGACTTCTGTGGAGTTCAGGGTTCAGCGTTGACTATCCAGGTTTTAATAACGCGTCAGACAGTTCTTAACCCGACTGCAGACATATCAGCGATTTCCTTAGCTTTCTTTGCCTGATGCAGCAATACATTGACCCTTCAGAAACATAGTAACATATTTTCCACAACCACGGGATGCATCTTCCAACATTTATAATTAGCAGACGCCCTTATCCAGAGCAACTTACAAATGATATTGTCTTACAATCCAAGCAATTGTGGGTTAGGTGTGTAGCTCAAGTACCCAACAGGTGTAGTTTGGCAGAGGTGGGATTTGAAACCTGGACCTTCTGGTTCGTAGTACCTTAACTGCTGTGCCACCACAATCCCAACTTGTTTGTTTATGTAGTAATTACTCGTTGCTCCAATTGGGATTAAACGTATTGTTTCGCTGCAAATTTACTGCTTTGATGCTTTGATTCCAAACAGTATACCGTGTGTTGTGTGTGTGTGTGTGTGTGTGTGGTGTGTGTGTATATATATATATATATATATATATATATATATATATATATATATATATATATATATATATACATACATACGCATCTCCCCATTAACTGTATAAAGCCTTGTTTCGACTTCAGTGGTTCTGCGTCGTAAACGTCATAACGCGAACTTCGTGTTTGGTGTGCGCGCGGTGGAAGAATACACGGTTACGCGGCTCGTTTTTTGATAATTACTGTGTTAGGATAGGTGTTAGGGTACTATAAGTGCTTACAGTATGTTATTTACGTACAGTATGTACGTATGTTCCGACTTACACCGAAAATCGGTTTACGACGCCACCTAGGAACGGATCTGGCGTCGTAACCCGAGGACTACCTGTGTGTGTATGTGTGTGGTGTGTGTGTGTGGTGTGTATAGGAGGAGAGGAGAGATATACATACACACCGAAATCTCTGATATATATATTACGCCCGAATATATATAGATATATTATATATATTACTATATATATACATATATATATATGATATAGGTATGTGTGTGTTATATATATATTTAGATATATATATTATAGAGTATATATATATATATATATATATATATATACATACATATACATACATACATACACATATATATATATATAAAAAAACCATCCAAACGTTACTGCTTCTCAGGAGTCGTTTGGTGACTGTGGGTGGAATTTTTCAAGTTGGAAACTGGAATCGGCTGAACAGTTCCACCGACCATGATAACATTTGGAAAAAAGCATGTAGGCTGGAGCCAAGTTTGAAGGTAAGTTTGATTTGAGTTAGTTGTTGAATGGGTCACTTATGATCATTTTACTTTGAGCTCCCCAAGCTGGCATCGTTTTCACTTTACATCTGACTTATTTGGTCTGAGTCTTTTAGACCGTTTTTTTAATAGGTGGAATTAAGGTGTAAGTAAGTCTTACCATCTACTACAGAAAAGACTTATTACAACTAAGAGAGTCTATTCCAGACTATAAACCTGCTTAGCGAGATTCTCTCCTGATCACTGCTTCACTCCTCTCAGAATGCTCGGATCGTGGAGGATTGGACAGGACTCAGGCCTGTACGTAGTAAAGTCAGACTGGAGAGAGAAACCATCCGGTCTGGAAACAACAGCATTGAGGTGAGCGAAAAAGGGGGATAAAGGATTTCTGTTGTTGAGTGGATCTGCTGTAGAGATGTGTTGTTATTTAACCTCCCAGTCTGGAATGTGTATAGTGAATCATCAAACCGCAAATGAAATAGTCAGATTTCTGGTCTTACAGCCAGACTCAAACCTCATAAAATCTCTTCCAACTTCATTCACACCTTGTGCAACATTCAAGTGCAGCAGAGTTACAAAACGGATCGGTTTAGCACTTCATAGTTAGTAATAATGGTCTGAATATTAAAGGTAATGATGGGATTAAAGCCTCAGAAATCCAGAACTTTGTCACAAAACGTAGTGTTGCATTATATTACTTATTGTTGTCTTTTCTCTGTCATTTATTATAGTCTCTCATATTGTGTCTTAATTGTGCTACTATTGTATGTAAACTATTATTATATAGGTATTATGATTGATTATTTAGGTAAATTAGATTAATTCCTGAATGAGAATGGGTCCGTTTTTGCATCTTGGTCCTCCCTTATCACAGTCAAGGAGTTATTCCTTGCCAGTGTTGCTGTATGGTGCTCAGTTGGACTGTGGGGTTAGATAGTTGTAAAGCTCTCTGAGACTCTGTTGTAACAAGTGCTATAAAATATATCCGACTTTGACCTTCCCAACCATGGGGAATTCTGTTGCCCTGCACTGCTAGTACTGAAATTCTCAAGGAACAGTCAGTTTTAATCTCAAGTAATTCAGTAAAAACACATTTTGAATTTACACTTTGATGTCGAGCTGGAGATACAGCTGGAAAGTCGGATTTAAATGTGGCAAAGGGTAACGATTCAGACAGGGTGTGATGATTTTTCTAGAGACACTAAACCGTGGCAAGTCTTGTTAGATCATTTTAATATAATAATATCAATGTTGTAAGCAGATTCTGCAAAGACTGTTGTATTCGGAATGTTCTCTATGATCAGCTGTAGCTTCGACAGCTCAGACTGTCGGTGTTTACTTTGGTGTGTTCTGTTAATGGACATTTGGGGGTTTCCTTTAAGCACTCTGGTTTCCGCCACATCCCAAACGCATGCACTTAGATGGACTGGCTTCTCTAAAGTGCTCTTAGATCTGTACTATGTTGTTGTTTAGTTTTCCTCCTTCTCTTTCAGGTGATCCATAACTATGGTCATGGAGGCTACGGGCTGACCATACATCGCGGCTGTGCTGAAGAAGCAGCCCGTCTTTTTGGGGGGATCCTCCAGCAGAACAGAAGAGCTAAATCTCGACTGTAATCCTGGAAGTTAATCCTGAATTTGAATAATCTGTCATCTTTAATTTGTCTTTACAAGTGAAGGTGTAATCTGCTTAAGGTTGTGGATAACAATACAATCTAATATTTAGATTTAAATTCAGTGTAGCACTGCTTTGAGCCAAATGAAGTAGGGTTTGCTCTTCTAACAAGTTTAATACGATACTTGGATAAAATCCCAGAAGTTGAATCTGTTCATCTGGACATATGGTTTTGTGGGAGAAACGTTTCGTTACTCATCTAAGTGACTTCTTCAGTCTCAGCTAGTTGGAAAACTTCCCCAACCTTATATACAGCACATTTGCATAATGACTGGTACCAGAACCATTACATAACAATGGGACTGGTGATCAGTTTAATATGCAGACTGACATATCCATTAATGACAATGGCCACGTGTGCCATTCACACAGGATTGGGGAAGGGCTGCCATGGCTCCGTTGTAAAATGGTGAGAGGTGTACTCTGAGACCCCCTCCTCGGTTCAGGGATGGACGTTCCCTTTTTGCAAAGGAACTGAAGAAGTTACTTAGATGAGTGATGAAACGTTTCTCCCACAAAACCTTATGTCCAGATGAACAGATTCAACTTCTGGGATTTTCTTACCTAGATTATTGAGCATGCATCAAGACATACTTGGATAAAAGTGTGGATAAAATGTTAGAGATGATTTACTCCGCTAATGCATGGGATATAATGAAACGTACAAGCACTTTTATGTTTGAAATCGAGTTTATTGTAGATACACATGTAGATCCGGGTGCGATGTGTAGCAAATCTGTGCACACAGACACTAAACTCGACACTAAATCGCAAAGGCAGGCATCTGAACAGAGGTTGGGCACAAACTGCTCAGCTGTACTTGAAATGAAATAAAATCTGCTTGAATAGCAGTCTGATTCCAGATCTTTGAATGAAAGAACCTCAGATCTCCTCACTGTACAAAATGAAATGTGAAAGGACATTCATATGTAGTGCTTTCTAAGCCCATAGAGATGTACAAAACAAAATATAAGGAGGAAGCTTAAAGGGACGGTTTGGTTAAACAAAAATTCAGCTGTGTTTCAGTCAGCTGCTGAATGTTTTGGATTTGCATGGAGCCTTAATTGTAGCAGTTTTAAAACTACTGTCTGATCCTTTTCGAGGAATTCATGAATACACCCTGCACGTTGTGTAACTGGCGTCAGTGATCTACGATTAAAAAGTTAATATTTTATCTGACCGAACACAGGACAATAAAACAGTTGATCCATGCTATATAATAATGAGACATGACTTGCAGGTTTCGTTTCATTCTTATGTTTGTTTGTTCTTGTCGATCCCTCGTTAATCCTGGTCTGGAAATGAGGGGGAGGGGTAGTGGGTGCCTCTCCTGGACTTCAGTTGGCGCAGGCGAACGAGTCCATCACTCAGGGCTTGGATGGGACGCTCCCTCAGACATGGCCAATTTACGCGCATTTGTAATGCACCGTGCCAATGGGGCACTGAAGACTTGGGTTTGAGTCCAGGAGGTGCCTTCTGGTCAGGTTGGGCGTCACATGTAGACATGATTGGCTGTCTCCAAGGGAGGGGAAATGGCAACCCAAGCACAGCCCTGTCATGACCATCCAGGACACCCCACATGAGCATAGATACATAGAGGTTATCTAAGTGCTTGGTCCAAAGAGCTGACGCAAGTGGTGCCACCATGAGATTTAAAATATAAACATGCCGTCTTTTAACCGTTTTGTTGTGTTCAATCCTGGGTGTTCAAGGGCAGAGTTGGACCTGTCCCTTAAAGTATTTTAAAACCATTTGTTCTTGCCAAATCCCAGCCACGTATGGTTACCATAATGAACAGATTTAGTTGAGGTACACCTTGGGTATTGAGTTTATCCCACTTTGCTGCTACTGAGAAGGATTGTAGATATTGGATCTCATGTAGGACATTAAGCCCTGGCTCAACCTGGCTTTACAATTCATCTCAGTAGGTCAGGGTTCTGTGCAAGCCAGTCAGCCTCTCCATCAAAGTTGAGAAACCAATTCTTTATGGACTTTGAGCAAAAAAAGTTGATGAGTGGCTTGTCATATTGACCGAGCTGTTCAGTACAGACCTTGTAAATGGTATACAGCATTATGAACAATAACAGCAGAGATCAGTAATTAGAAGTGGTGTCAACAACTTTTGGCCATATGCTGTTTATTAACCATACAGCTCCAGTACAAACCTGGTCTGACCCCTGGGTAAGGGGTGAACTGTGTAATTCCTGTACTGATAATATACACCAGATATGCAAAAGTTTGTGGATACCAATTATAATTAGTGATCTTCTATTTCAGCAACACTCACTTGTAACACGTTCATAATACAAAGCATACATAGACAAACAGTGGCAGTAGAATGGCTTGTACTGATGCCCCAGTGACACATTCATCGGTTTCTGCTCCAGCAACTCAGTTCATCAACTTTTTGTCCTTAAACAAAGTCCATAGAGAATTGGTTTGCCAACTCTGATTGAGAACTTGTTTTTGGCAGTACTTAGTTGGGTGTCCACAAACGTTTCCCTATATAGTGTAGCTTATTTAAGTTTAATGGTATCTGAAGGGGAACTGCAGAGCGTTTGTTAGATAACCATGGGCAGTGCTTTATTAAAAAAAAAACAAATCTGGACTTGGTCTAATCTGATGAAAACTAGAGTTGTTTCTCAGTACATAATCTACTCAAAGGCTTAATAAGCGATGCCTGTGTTCACATTTCACACATTACTGACATGGTGAGTGTCATTCTGCTAATGGGAATACCACGCTAAGGTGCGGACTCGCTAAATGCCAGCACATGGCATTTACAGAAACACCGTCAGGCACTGGTGCACGACACATTTTCACTCAACGGAATGTGGATCCATAAAAAGATTCTCCAACCAGTGCTAACAATAAATAAAATAATTATATAATAAAAGATTGATGAAAAAGTGCAGTTTTATGGATTCTTGGTTATTTAGAGTAAATTAACGTTTCTGTCGGGTCATGTTGCTTTGTGCTGCCTTTAACAGTCTACAACCCTGCTCGCCTGTCTCAGTTTGATGCTTCCCAAACCACTCAATCAATCATTCATTAACAGTCAGTAAAAGATTTATATCCACATCATTCATTGACAGGCTCTGTCCTGAACAAAGATCGTAACCTGATGCAGTTATTTAAGCCATAAAAATGATAATACATTCCACTTATTGAATCCAAAAGCTGAATTCTATAACACCTCCACCAGTGCACAAATGAGTTCTGGGACTCGGATGATTCAGATGTTGCTGTTTAACTGAATCAAGTAATGGACCAACTCATTTGACTCACAATTCAGCTTGCTTATCTACACTGCCTAATTATTTCAGTGATTATTCAGCCTTATGATTCTGCTTTTAATGCGTAAATGAACTGCTGAATCTTGTAGTCGACACTGAATCCTTCACAGCACACAATACAGAACTCACAATTCAGACTTAACGGAATGGCTGAACCATAGAAATGATTTATTTCACTCACGATTCAGCCTATGCTGCCTTATTAATTTGAGGAGTGAGTTATGTAACTCCGTAAATCACAGGACTCATTCTTAGTCTTTTCTACTTAGCCGAGTTGCTGAATCATGTAGCTGAGTTGTAGCTTAACCGAATCAGTCATGCATGTTACTGATTCATGTGACTCTCGGTTCAGATTTTGCTGCTGAACTGATTTACTCCATCGTGAAACTGAATCTCGTGATTCCATGAATTGTTTGTCTTAATGGAATCACTGATTTATTTAAATTATTCATGATATCCATTGCAGCTTAAATGAATCACTGAAGTATGTAACTGACTCATTTGACTCACATTTCAGAGTTTGCTGCTTAACTAATTTCTGAATGATATTAAGTGAATTATGTGACTCTGTTTCATATGATTCAGGCTTTGCAGCTTAATTGAAATGATGAATCGTATAATTGAATCATGTGACTCAATTCAGGGTCCGAATTGAATCACTCAAGCATGTTACCGATTCGTGTGGTTCAAAATTCAGATTTTGTTGTTGAACTGAATTACTCTGTCATATAACTAATTCATGTGACTCCATGAGCTGTTTGATTTAACAGAATCACTGAGTTATCAAATGATTCATTGATAAATCGAATTGATATCTGACTCCCGGTGTATACTTTTGCAATGACACTGCTCATGAATCAACTGAAAATATGTAACTGACTCACGATTCAGAGTCTGCTACTTTATGACTGATTGCTGAGATATGGAAATCTGGTTTTTGCAGTTTAATCTGAATCACTGCAGTTAGTAAACTCGACTCATTTGACTCACGATTTGACTCGGATTACTGAGTAAACAACTAATTGCTGAATCATATTTAAGTGAATTATGTGACTCTGAGTCATGTGAAACTTATGATTCAGGCTTTGCTGCATCTTTCAATTGAAATGCTGAATCATTGTAATTGAATACTGGTCACTCCACAATGTCAGGGGTCCTTAATTCAATTGGGGAATCACTCAAGCATGTATACCTGAATCGTGTGTGATTCACACAGTTCTCAGTCAGATTTTGCTGTTGCGAACTGATTGCTCTGGTCATAATTAAGCTCTTGTGACTCAGCATGAAGGCTGCTTGACTTTAACAGAATCCCTCTGATGCTACTTTATTGATTGAGTGATCATGAGTCAGACACATTTAATCATCATGTGACTCGGTGTATACTTTTGCAGCTTATTGAATCGCTGAAGATGTAACTCGACTCACTATTCAGAGTCTGCTGCTTAACTAATCGCCGAAATCCCACGTACAAGCAGTTAAGATAAACATCTATAGGATTCTATGGAATCCTGATTACGCAGTTTCATCTGAAATCACTGCAGTTTGCATCAGCCGACAATCATTTAAGCACATCAATACGTTAAGTGAATGTAATAGGATTCTCTGAATCTGATTACGCAGTTTATAATCGGATCAACTGAGTTTGTAAACCGACTCATTTGGACTCATGGTTCAGAGTAGTGCTGCTTAACAAATTACTGACTCATATAAAGTGGATTATGTAACTCTGTGAAATCATGTGACTCATGATTTCAGGCTTTGCAACTTAACTGAAAGGTTGAATTGCATGTAAAATCGGATGACTCACAATTCAGCAGGGGTCTGAACTTTGACTTGCTCTAGCATGGGATTACTGATTTCATGTGAGTCGCGTGACCCTTGTTATAGGGACACATCTTTCTCAGCCTCTCCTAAATTCCTGGTTTAGATCCCTTCTCCTTTCCATTTGTATATTATTTGCATCCTTTTCCCTTCTTTAACTAGGGGCGGTACGGTCCCGCCACAAAGCTCCACCAGCATCCAGAGGGGATCCCCGGTTCGATTCCGACCCTGGACTCTAAATTGCCACCGGTGTGTGTATAAAGCTTTGCCTCTTGTCGTGAGCCGCCATTGATGCTGATGTGACGTTAACAAATAAATAAAGGAAACACAAAATCCCTTCTCTAACCCTTTTCCCCTCTTTTTGTGATCCTCTTGCCGTGTTGTATCTTGCACCTCTAAATCGTTGTCCTCTTTTCCTCTTTCCATCCTTCTTTCCAGTCTCTCTCTTCTCACTGTTGGGAGGTGGAGGGGAAGAGTTGGAGCGAGCGAGGGATGGAGTCTCGCCTATCATCTCCCTGTCCCCACTCTCTGTTGGACGGGACTCCTGCAGGCCTCGACCCGTCGTCTCGATGGGCCAGAGCGCACACCGACGCACGGCGCCAAGCCAAAGAGACAGCAGCAAGCAGTACACCGAGAGGAGTGAGATACACCGACCACTCCAGCATCACCTAAACACACACACAACCCACACACAATATAACCAGGTATAATTATCACTCTTGTAAGTACCATCATACTGATCCCTGTTTCAAAAAATACAGTGTTAGGAATTATATTAGTATAGGAAAGAAAATCTGCCTTATATTCAAACTCTAATTCATGTTTGAATGACAGAAAGAAAGACACCTTGCGACACTGCTGACAGAAATGGGAATTTGCCATCTTGAAGGCAGAAAACGGGGTTTCATTATCGTTAAGTGTTTCACATTTTATAAAAGCTAACCAAATAAGAATGACTGTACTGTACAGTACTAAAGATGTTTTACATACTGTGTTTTTTTAATGAAAAAATATTAATGGCTTAAATATCTAAAATCTACAATGGTAATGTCCAGTCAATGTCCATTTCGTTACGTGTTGCGCTTCTGGACATAACACAGACGTTGCTTGCGTCCTGAGATTTAGTACCTGAGCCAACGAAGGGCGTGATGAGCGCGGCTGCCGACACCGGGCCCTATGCCGCTACTTGTACCTAGGGACCAAGAGCCCGCGTCGCTGTCGGATACACCTGCGGAGATAAGAATCTGTAAGTATTATTGCCCATCATCACACGGCAATTTGCCAGCCCACCACCACAGAGCCCCGGGTTTGAGTGCCGGCGGTGCTGCAGATCAGGCATCTCACAGGCACGACTGGCTGTATGTGACCTAATATAGGCCGAACAGGGAGATCATCCCCCATCACTACAACAGCAAGTGGACTGGTGTCATGTCCAGGGCCCAGGAATGCTTCAGCCTGCGGCTTGTGTTCTCCAGCATAGGACCACATTGTGACCCTGAGCAGGATATGCGGGGTTAACGCAGCAGTTAAGGTTACAAATGTATATTGTGTGTGTGACAGGTGTGTACCTCAGGTGTGTACACGTACGCTGCCTGGAATCCTCCAGCGATAAACGCTCTTGCGATGAAGATGAGCACTGTTAAAGATGTCCTGCAGCACACACACAATACATATATATTCAGAATACAGCAAGAAGTGGGATGACACCTTCACTGAGACAAAGGCCACGCCCCTTTTACTGTACTGACAGGATCAGCAGCCCTTTAGAGGGACTGACCCGTTTAAAGGCCACGCCTCCTTTAGAGGGACTGATCATTCATTGGGCTGACAGGAAGAGGCCACGCCTCCTCTGATAGAACTGACACGTACAGAGGCTACATCTTAGCGGTGTTAATTCATCATCCGTCCTATCCACAGTGAACAGTAGTTAAATGATGTGCGCTTGGTCATTATGTGTGATAATACCTGCCCACGCAGGCGTACAGTGGCACAACGCAGAGCGAGAAGACGAGGAAGCATAGCGCCATGGTCTTCCTTCGGCCTAGCCTATCGATCGCCCAGAGGGTCACCAGAAGCCCTGCACAATCCACAAATAATTCTGCTCCATCTTGGTCTCGGATGAATGATCTATATGTTTTCCTTAATGCTTCCTGTCTAAGCTGTGAGGATCAGAAAACCGAAGTTACCCGGGAATTCGGACAGCGTCGTCCAAAGCAGGTCTTTATAATCATCCGAGTTCAGGTATTTGCACTCCAGGTTACACTTCAGCTCCGCCTTACTGCCGTTAGTCTCTAGGGGGAGACAGAGTGCAAGAAATTGAGAGATTTCGCAGAGGTACGCACCATTTAACATCCTTCCGATCAACATGCGTTCACTTATATAGGAAATAATCTGAAAAAATCTGTCTTGTATACATGTTATTCACGTCTGAATGACAGAAAACTAGTAGGGGAGAACCCTTGCGACACCTGCTGACAGAAAAGAGAATGGCAGTCTTCAAAAACAAAACACAGTAGGATTCCACTCACTCGTTTGTGTTTCAAGTTGTTTATAAGATACAAAGATGAGAATTACTGTACATATTTCACATTAGAAAAATCATAAGGCACACCACCAAACAAAAAAGGCACAAATAGTATATTTCTTGAAATATAATGAAAATCTAGTCTCAATTTACACAAATGTACACAAAGCTGATGTCTTACTGGCCTCTAGTGGAAGAGAATGTAATTGTTCTACACTTATGTGCACGGTGGTTGGGAAACACTGCAGTAAGGTACTGTTCTAAGTGTTTTCATGTGGTGTAAATCAATATGTAAATCATCTGTCAGTTATAACTCACGTCCGCAGGCTCCACCCTCCTGGAACAGCTCCGTTGTGAGTAACACGAGGCCGTAGTAGGAGAACGCATTAGCGAACCTGAAACGCACAGACCAGTGTCTGTAATGTCTTCCTCTAGAATTAGATTCATGACAGGCAGAGCTTTTCCCAGCTTCATTTGATCTGTATTGTACAGTGTATAATGACCCAGCCCTTCACAGTCCAATGACTAATTATTAAGGCTGCCAAAATGAACAATTTGAGGCCCCCACTGCCCCCCTCAAATCCCACCATGCCATTGCATCACCCTCCCCCCAGAAGTGCAACTGTACACGGAACAGAATCATTAAGAAAACTTCCTTATACGGCTTTGCTGACATAAACACAGATAGTCCTAACAAAACAGCGCAGCTTGACAACATGCCTGGCACACGAGGCAAGCAAGGCATGTGCACTTAATACAGTTAAATATGAAACTACATTCTAGGTGGTATGGCACCTCCAGCTCCGGAGACCCAGGTTAAATTGCTGGCCTAGCTGCTGCCTGTGTGTAATTTGCACGTTCTCCGTGTGTCTGTATGGATTCCCAATATAAACGTTAAAAAGCACGATTCAATAAAATAGGTTTGAAGATCGTCTAGTGTTAATCATGGAACACTTACAGAGGCTGTGTAAAATGGAATGCCCTCGATCTCACATCTTTCTGTGAATTTGAGTAAACGGGAGCTAACGTTTGTCTGTCTTTTGCACCCTGTCCAAAGCCTGTGCCTTTCTCACCATATGAACCAGAGCAGGACTGTGGTCCAGCGGAACTGAGGCAGGAACAGATCCTTAATCTTCCCGCGCTCCTCCTAACAGAGGAATCAAAGACAAGCGATGAAAGAGCACGCCAGCGCTTCCAGACAGGTACCATAAAGAACCACAGAGAAACGATTCGGCATCGATTTACTGTGTGACATAAAGGTGCTGCACAAATCAGAACATTAGGAAGATTTAGTCCTGAGAAATATTCACCAAGGGCAGAAATGATCTGGTTTAAACAAATCCCTTACATTATGTGAAATGTCACAATCCTCAATAATATAGCAAACACAAAAAAAGAGCCGAAGAACCTTCTTTCTTATGACCCTGCATACAGCTTGGCTTTGTGTACAGCCTGTGAGATTGTTGTAACACGCACAGACAGAGCAATCTCAGCCATAATGACGTGCAAGTCCTTCAAAGTTGCCTTGGTAGCTTCCATTATCAACGTCCTCCTGGCTTGGCCATCGAGTTTGTATGGATAAAACAGTTTAGGGAAGTTTCATCCTTTGCTAACTTTTGGCTTTCCATAATGTTACCCCCTTTGAAGGCAGCTTTCCAACAAAGAGACAGGCGGTTTTATTCTAAAATAATCAAAACCACTACAGTTGATGTCAGATGGGGGGTCTGGTATATGATCTGGAAGGTGATTGGTTGGACCTGAGTTGGTTACAAAGGGGCAAAGGGTAGACGGTGTGTATGTATTAGTACCTGTCTGGCCACTATCAGTTTACCCAAGGGCATCGGGACCTTGTTCTCCGTGGCGATGCGTTTGAGCGTGTTCAGAGCTTTCTCCTGATTCCCACGACAGAACGTCATAACGAGCGCTCTCGGGCAGCCACTGCAGACAACAAGCATGTTAGAAACAATGCCTTTGAACACGGTAACATGTTGTGGCGACGCAGCACCAAAACTTACAAAGCAGAGGATTGCGAAGATGAAAAGCGGAATGGTGGAGAGGGCGAGCAGCCAACGCCAGCCCAAGGTTGGCATGACCAGAATGGCAAGAAGCACCTCGAACACTGTGCCCAGAGCCCAGAAGACCTGCACAAAAAAAAAAAAAAAAAAAGGAATAGAGCACTCCCATGTAAAGAGTGTATTTAGTTACAGTGTCTATGTGTTGCCAGATTTTATGCTATACAGCTCATATCTAATCAACAAATATTAATAAAGACAAATGAGGCTGTACAGTGGTGATACCTCAATCAGCAGAATGCATGTAGCTCTGGAACGCATGGGGAGAAACTCAGCATAGAGTGTCACCCTGAAAAAAGAGGAAAAATAGGATTCTATTACATTCTAATTGTGGTTTTCTATTGCTAAAGATTATAACGTACTAACCTATAAACTCCCAGACATTGTGGGAAAGTGAGATAGATATTGGATGGTTCTAATTAAGTTTCCACAATAGTATTCACAGATCTAACTGAAAAACATGGATTCTGCCTGACATAGCGCTTTTATAGCAACATAACAGTTTTCTCATATTAAAGAAACACCCAAACTCGAACCCAGGTCGGTGGTAGGTTGGCGATTTGCACCACCCACCACCCGAGTACAATTTTAGACTGTATTAGGTAATAAAATGAATAACGCATGTACCCTACTGTACACTTTTTTTTCCCCAGTGTGAAATTCTAGCATTAGGCTTCAACTAACTGTCATGTCATGACCGAGACAGCTTACGACTGAGGAGCTCCTCCGATTCCGAAGCCGACCAGAGCTCGGAGGAACAGGATCCAGCCATAAATGGGAGCAAACGCGCTGAGGATCCCGTAGAACAAAGTCCACAACACACTCATCTTCAGACCCTGAAACACAAACAAGCATAATGGATGAAAATCCCAAAGGCGTCCCTACAAGGCCATACAGTCCATGAAAATTCCAGTGAAGGACCAAAATCTGGTCCCCAACCAGCCCACCCTTTCAAACAACACACATCCTGATAAAGCTGCCAGATAGTGCTGCTGCTCAAGATGGTCACACTACAGTAAATACTTGCCAATGTAGCCTATAGAAGCAGTTTTTTCAGATTTTTTTGTTTTTTTCAGTACTGCATACAAATGTCCTCTCTTTTCCTAATAGACAAACTGAGAAGTATTTATATATGGCCATTATAAGATTGCTAAAACACTATATATCTAATTGCCTAAGACTTTTGCACAGTACTGTAAATATTCAGAGAAATATCTTAACACTACTCACTGTTTTTCGACCATACTTATCAGATATGTTCCCCCATAACGAAGAGCTGATTGTCATGCCAATAAACACCACCTACGGCATTAGAGTGAAAGAAAGAGAAGGACAGCGGGAAAATATGAGAGACATTTATTTATTTAGCTGCGTTTTCTGTTCAGAGTGAGAGTAGGAAGTGGTCGACAGTACCGAAGTGAGCAGTGCCACCTCCCAGCTGGGCAGCCTCCACTCGCAGTGCAGTTGTGGAGCCAGGATACTGAGAATCATCATCTCCATGGCGTCTGCCATCTGCAAACACACCTCGTGTTATTCACCAGCAACGCTTTGTACTATAGGACCTCCGCTTAACTTAATAACACCTATTATGTGTGGTAAGGGTTCCCCAGTGGCTTCTGAGAGCCACTCTTCTATTAGGCCTAATGCAGTTCAGTTACAGGTTTACATTTTTACATTTACAGCATTTAAGACGCCCTATCTAGAGCGACTTACAGAAGTGCTTTGTATTCTCCTAAGTAGACAAAAACCTCATGTTAGTACAAGTAAACTCAAGAACACAATCCAACTACAGCTTGATAGGATCTGATGTAGATAAAGCAACACATTTTTTATATATAAATATGCAGTTGTATTCACTTCAGTCTTCACTTAAGTGCTGGGTGAAGAGGTGAGTCTGTAGTCTCCGCTTGAAGACAGCAAGAGACCCAGCCATTCAGACATCCAGTGGAAGTTCATTCCACCACCTGGGTGCCAGGACAGAGAAGAGTCTTGATGCTTGTCTTTAATCTTACGTGGAGGATCCAGTCGAGCCAAGCTCGTGTCCCGGAGGGTACGAGGTACAGAGCGTGGTTTGATTAGAGCCCTTAGGTAAGCTGGTGCTGTTCCATTCTTTGCCTTGTAGGCAAGCATCAGGGTTTTGTATCTGATGCAGGCAGCTACAGGGAGCCAGTGAAGGGAACGCAGCAGTGGGGTGACATGAGGAAACTTGGGTAAATTGAAAACCAGATGAGCCGCTGCATTCTGAATCAGTTGCAGGGGTCTGACTGTACGCATTGGAAGACCAGCCAGAAGAGCACTGCAGTAATCTAGTTTTGATACTACAAGAGACTGGACAAGCACCTGTGTGGCTTCCCTGGAGAGGAAGGGTCGAATTCTCCTGATATTGTAGAGGAGGTACCTGCATGACTAGGTCAGTTTGGCAATATGAGCAGAGAAGCTCAGCTGGTTATCAAAGATCACTCCAACGTTTCTTGGAATGGTGTGAGGGAGGAGTTCACCTGGGAGATGGCAAGATCTTGATAAGAGTTGGAGTTGTCGTCTCCGGTTCGAATCAGTACCAAGTTTTCGGTGGGATTGGGTTGGGGTACAGTGGTGTTTCTGGCCACTAAGCACCAAGATCCCAATATCAGGGACTTAATTTTTCAGCTTAATTATTTGGTAAAAATTATTTATGTTACTGATTGAGGTAAGAGATTGCTGGACATATTACAGAAAAGGGATTGTCTTCTTATATGCACTGATGGCATGCTAAAAGGTGTTACAAAAAATGATGAGCTGTAATTATTGTTATTATTGTGAGCAATTACTAGGTAACTCTAAACACCCCACCTCCATTTATACAGGTATGCAGCTTTTAACGTCCGCATCACATTCTGTAATGTGTCCTATGTGACCGCCGGACAGTGCCATAGTCACATGGCAGTTTAGATACTTTACACGTAGAGTTTAATTTTAAACAATAATATTAATCAAAATGCAGTCAGATTTCTATTTCTTATCAGAATTCTTAGGATTTCGGACGTTAAACGACGCATACCTGTAAAATTCCTCTAATATACAACAATAAAAGCCAACACAAGCTCAGCGTTTAGATTCAAACAAGGTTTGCTACAGCCGACTTTACCCAGGAGAGGCCTGTGAGGATGGACAACTTCCACTGAAACGGGCCGAAGCCAATGGCTTCCACAGCATCTTCCACCATGAAGGTATCTACAGCCAGATAAGACAGAAGTGTTACAGGATATGCAGGCATCTCATTTTAATTATACTGTTTAAACCATTTAATGTAGCATATCATTAGTCAGTGGCCACGTGATGACATGTTTTGACTAGAAATTAAGCAGATTTAATTTCAGAGACGATTGGTCTTGAATCATATAAGCCCTTTTTGTTATCGGTATGTGTTCACCGATGTGTACTAATTGTGTTATGTCACATGACCTCTGATTAATTCCCTGATTAATTATCACCTGTGTCATGTTTGTCTTGGCTGTGTCTTGTTTAGTTGTTACCTCTTACATATCACTTGCTCTCTTTAAAAGGTTTGCATGTGTTTATGATATATTTGAGACATGGCTCCTGTTTTAGTGTTCTCTAGATGTAATTTTGTGAATTCTTGGTTGGTTCAGCTGATTGGTTTTAGAACTCTTAACTGTAGCTTCCCAGGGTGGAGCCACTTGCTATTTGTTAGTGTTAAATCTAAAATGCTGTATGGGTGCTTAAATGTGTACTTTTGTATGTAGTACTAAGTACAGTTATGCGCCATTTAACATTACATTCTGTGAAACGGGACGTTGGCTGAAATGTACGTCACATGGTAGTTTAGATACTTTGCACAGTGTTTTAGTTTAAACAACACTATTCATTACTCTACTGTACAATATGGTAATTCTTATCATTGTGTCTTTTATAAAACTTGACACACTTTCCAATAATAAAAACAAAAGGAATAAAAACAAAAGGAATGTTACCATGTTGTTTTCTTCCTTCG
Source organism: Ancistrus triradiatus (assembly GCA_025084515.1). NCBI lineage: Eukaryota > Metazoa > Chordata > Actinopteri > Siluriformes > Loricariidae > Ancistrus > Ancistrus triradiatus. The sequence goes on from JAJAGP010001907.1 coordinate 22,684, forward strand.
AGACTGCAATTCTCTTTTCTGTCAGCAGGAGTCACAAGGGTTCATACTGGACTTCTGTCATTCAGACGTGAATTAGATGTATATAAGACAGCATTTTATTTGCTGTTATATTTCTTAAGACCTCGGGTGTTAAAACAAACGGACGCTGATTGGAAGGACGTTAAATGGTGCGGACCTGTACTTGGTTTTTCTTGCATCCTTTAGTTATAGTTCTTGTGTTTGGTTGTTTTTGGCTCTAATTGACATTTACAGGGCTCGTTTTGGACAATACTGGATGAACTCGGCCAAATTGGGCCACTTGTAGGAAAGGGCTCTGTTAAAAGTGATGCAAATATAACTTTTTTAAGCTGGGTTGCCAGGATTTTTTAAATCCTGCAGCTGTTTATGTACGATGACTCATGTTGTGATGGTGGCAACCATGATCCTGATCAAAGCTAAAGTCATGTTAGATATACAGGGGTTAGACAATGAAACTGAAATGCCTGGTTTTAGACCACAATATGGTGTATGGTGTAGTATGGTGTAGGGCCTCCTTTTGCGGCCAATACAGCATCACTTCGTCTTGGAAATGACATATACGAGTCCTGCACAGTGGTCAGAGGGATTTTAAGCCATTCTTCTTGCAGGATAGTGGCCAGGTCCACTACGTGATGCTGGTGGAGGAAAACGTTTCCTGACTCACTTCTCCAAAACACTCCAAAGTGGCTCAATAATATTTACTATTTACTAATAAACTGGTGACTGTGCAGGCCATGGGAGATGTTCAACTTCACTTTCATGTTCATGAAACTATCTGAACTCTGGTATGTCACGCATAATGTTGTGTGCATTGCAATATTTTGAGCAAAACTGTGCTCTTACCCTGCTAATTGAACCTTCACACTCTGCTCTTACTGGTGCAATGTGCAATTAATGAAGATTGGCCACCAGACTGGTTTCCAATTTAGCCAGGAAACCTCCCACACTAAGATGACAGGTGTTTCAGTTTTCATTGTCTAAAACCCCTGTAGTCCCAAATATCTCGCCGCCCATCCCCTATATTACCACTATATTATGGGGGGACATTCTTGAAAAGGGTGTGGGTCTGAATATGCAGGAACTAGGTAGCATTTTGTTTCCATAGGAAAATAATAGAAATGGGGTCCACTCTGCCAATATTGAATAATTTCCATTTAGATTAGGGGGCACTGGGACTGTACCAAATGAGCATTTTTTGCTTTTTATGCTGTTGCTTTTAACCAGTACCGTCAGTTGGATTGGCAAAACCTCTCGTGGGGTACCGGCGCTCCATCGGCCAGCGCCACAGACCCTAAAAAACGTTCCAACGTTCCTCCTTCCACCTGCCCCCTCTTATCCCTCTGATCCCTCCTCCTCCACACTCATCCTCGGATCTCCGAGGCGCTCTCCCCGGTTCCGCCGAAAACTTCACCACACTGCTGGACAGACGGACATCAAGGGCGTACTCACATTTCAAAGTCGGATTCGGCCACGAGGCCAATGGAACCTCGGAGCACAATTCGGCCAATAGTGAGTCACAAACCCACAACACTGTGCCAGACAGGACGTAATCGTGATGACTGGCTAACTGCAGAACCCGTACACCGTTACCAAGACAACAGGAGAGCTTCCTGTCTGTACAGACTGTGAGAGCGTGAGAGAGGCCGGTGGAAAATTAGACGAGACATAGAAGAGAAAGAACGAGCCCAAATGTGCCGGTTTATTAGGTGCACCTGTACGGACCATTCTACTGAATTGATTTAAAGTATGTACACTACACAGACAAAATTTTGTGGACACCCCTTCTAATTATTACAAGAGGTATCTAGACTATAGGTTTGCATCCAACATGTCCGATCATCAACTTTGCTGTCCTGCTGTCCTTAAACAAAGTCTGTAGAGAACTGGTTTGCCCACTTTGATTGAGAACTTTGCACATAACCTTGACCTTGACACCAACTTGAAAAAGCACTGGAATCTCAAAACTGAACCAGGGCTTATTGTCCTCAGAACTTGACCTCAGAGTCATGTTCCAAAATCTCTGTTTTGAAAACAAAGGCTGTTGTGGCAGCAAAAGTTCAATGCAAGTCCATACTAATACTAATTCTTTGAGTGTCCACAAACTTTGGTCTATATACTGTGTATCTCTCATCCTTTTGTTCTTATACCACATGCATGTCAAAGCGGAAAGCATTTATACTGAATATAGTTAGATTTTGCACTGTTTTTTCCCTCTGTTTTCCCCTCTCAAATTTTCCCCCAGATGTCCTCCATAAAGCTAATCTCATCTGCATGTGACGCCAGACCAGGCCAGAAGGCATCGCCGGTATTCGAACCTGGATTCCTGTGCTGGTTAGCTCTTAGAACACTGCACCATCGAGGCTTCAGACAGTCTCTGAACTGTGGTAAATACACAACCATCTGAAAATGCTACAGTATGTATATAACTCCTATCTGCTGAGCTGAGAAATCATTTACAGAATGAACGTTTTGTCCATTGTTTTAGTTCTCTTGTGCTCCATCTGCCGAAGCTGCCTAGCTGTGTGCGTGAAAGCGCCTGCACGCTTACAGTCGCTAAATGAAGGCTTGCGTTTAATTACACCGCCAGTCTCTGTGATAAGCCCGAGCGCAGTGATTACAGTAATTAGAAACACCCAAAGTCCTCTGTACTCGCTCTCCCTCTCTCAGATCACTGACGGAAAAATGCCTCGCACCATGCAGCGCGGAGTTACAGTAATTAAAACCCACTTTTTTTTTTCTTCCCCCTCTGCATGCTCAGATCGATTAGGAAGCTTTATACGGCGAGGTCCAAATGAAATGATTTAATCCTGTACAGACTGAAGGGGGATCACAGCAGATTAGGGACGTCTAGGGTCGACCATAAATGTCTAACTGTAGTGCTGGGAACCGGTTACACTTCTGAGTTCACTACAGGTCAGTGTTTAACATGAATCATAATAATGCAGGACAGTAATGTGAATACAGAATTACACAGCTGTTTTAGGGACTATCCCGCTCCTTTGACTGTGTGTGTAATATTGGGTATCCCTGAGGATACAAACCCTTCTAGGATGCCACCAGACCCCACACTGGACTCACACAATGTAGCCACCTGGACTAGACAACAAACTCACCAGAGCCAGGATACAAACCAGGATGGTCCAGCACTCTAACGATGTGCCGCACTGGTTCGTAACCCGCCTCTGGTGTGGTGTGGTGTGGTGAGGTATCAGTTGCATTTTAAAGTTGTATCCAGTTTCTGGCATCATTCCAGACACCTTAAGTCCAATTATGGGTCTCGTGGCACCTTTGGGTTCATCTACACTGAGTTTCTAGTTTATCAGCTACACTCAACATATAATATATGCACATATAGTAGAACACACAACTTTGTTTTTTCATTATTTTTCTTTTTTTAATCATTTTTCGTCCTTCATTCTGTCCTTGCAATCCATACATTCTTTACTTCCTTTGTTTTGTTGTTACTTCCATGTTTTTATTTTCATCCTTATGCTTATTTATCCTGTATTGTTTTTTTCTCCCATATTATTTTTTTTATTTTTTACTTTTGCTTTCCATATTTCCATGTCTACCACCTTTTTATTTTTTTTCTTTTCATACATTATTTTTGTTTGGTCTTTCCTTCCTTATTTTCATTCTTTTTACTTCTTTTCTTTTTCTTTCCTCCTTTATTTTTTACAACTTTTCCTCCTTTCCTTATATTGTATATAGCTCATATAGTTATTTCTTTTCTTCACTTTTCTTCATATCTTTCCTTTTTCATTCTTTTTCTCTTTCTTGGCTGATTCTGTTCGTCTTGCCTTCATTTTGCTTATCGTTTTTCTTTTTCATTCTTTCTTGCTCTCTTTCCTTTTTTATTCAATTATTCTTTAGTTCCTTCCTTTCTTACTTCTTGTCATTTTCATGTATTTCTTCTTCTTTGTCTTTTGTTCTAACCTTCTTGCTTTCTTGTTTTTTTTTTCTAGGTTCTTTTCGTTCTTTCTTTTATTTCTTCCTACCTTTGGTTTTGCTACTCTGCCACTGAATAAAAAAAATTTATGTTCATAAAAAGAATAAAATCTTTTTATGTCTTTTTCTGTCATTGTTATAAATATTATCTAACCTTTCTGTCATTAGTTCATTCAGTCATTCTTTGCTTTTCGAACTTCTTGTGATTTTAATTTATCATTATTTTACATTATTTCTTTCATTCCTTCTTGCTTTCTTGTGTTACTTTTTTCTTCTGGACATTTCTTGCTGGAAATCTGGTCCCTTTTTAATTTCTTTTCATTTCTCTTTTTCCTTTTTTCAGCTCCTGCAGTATTGGCATCCTTGTCCTTTCACTGTCATCATTAATGTCTAATAATAGTGTATTTTTTCTAGATTAGGGTGTGTATATTGTGGTGTTTTCTGTCTTTAAAAATACTCCTACTTCAGATAATTTTGTCTCTATATTATCTATGTGTTTCTGCCATTTTAGAAGTCAGTACTACTAATAACATTTTGATCTTGTTTGTAGACTCTGGTATGAATAGTAAGACTTGCACAGGCAAATTCTTGTGTGCTCTATTTCACTACACTATGTGGTGCGTTAGTATGCAGACTGGGATGTAGTTTCGATTTAAAATCCGCCACACAGTCCTTATTAAAGGTTTACATAACCACACACGGTCTACACCCAGCGTTAATGTGATTCTGATTAACTGCATAACGTTTATTTCATTCAGGAAACGGGACTATTGGATGGAAAACAGCGTATAACCTTAAATGAATATAACGTTAGCTTATGCTAGAACCGTGGTGTTGTTTACAAAGCTCAATCACTCACGCGCCTCCCTGTTCCTCTGAATAAAAGCCATTCGCGTTATACCGAATTAAGCCAGATTAGACTTTCTACCATATGCATTAAACGTTATAAAATGTAACATACTAGCAAAAGGTCTAACATTAGTAAATAACAACGGATATGGACTAAAGACGAGGCGGCAGTGTAGCACAACGTTATAAGAACGGCCCAGGTAACACCGTAAACCATAAGCTGCAGACTCACGGTAGCTGCCTGAGCTGGAACAGATCATCGTCCATGATGGTTTCGTTTGGTCCGAATCTCTAAATCTTTGTCTCATCGCAGTTACATGATGTGAGCTGTGATTTCAGCACCACCCGCTGCTGGACAGTGAACCGCCATTGACGCTGACGGCAGGAGGAGGCGGTGGGCGGGGTGAACGAAATGGGCGTGGTTTTGATATGGGAGTGGGCGGGGTCATTGCGACTTGCGTTCCCATATCTTGCCCTGAGAAATGAGTAGGTGGACGGGCGCACACTGCGCATGCTCAGAACTAATGCAATTCGTGTGACCATTCGATGTAACGAAACGGCTACCTGTATTTTCCAAAAAGACTAATTAATCGTATTTAATAGAGAAACTGTAGCACATAGTTGAATAAATTGAGCAACTCCTCTTGACCACACTTATTTCAGGTATTTTCTTTTTTGCCTTTTACAGTGGGGTCACATAAGTCTCAGAACTACATTTTTGCTTATATTTTCTTTGTACAGGTCAGTAACGTTATATTTAGTACCGTGTTCATTAAAAAGATTGGCATGCTCTTAAGATAAGAGTGGGCAGATTTCTGTGCCCTGAAGATTCTACCCAAGTTGTCAGGTGCATGCTCCTGAGCCAGTCCCCATCATTCTAGAGACTCAAAGCCCCCGGTAAATAACACAACAAAGACCCAGGACAGGAAATAGTAGGTTAATAATGACCAGAGGACCCACTAAGTTTCATAGTAACATTGTTCTATCATCACTGCACTGGTTACCAGTCAAATTCAGCATTGATTACAAAATACTTCTTATAACTTATAAAGCTCTACATGGCCTTGCCCCACATTATCTGAGTGACCTCTTAGAGTTTTCCAATCCAACTCGTCTACTTCGTTCGCAGGGTTCTTTTAGTTCCTAGAATTAAAAAAGTCACAGCAGGGGGAAAGGCTTTCTCATACATGGCGCCCCAACTATGGAATAAACTTCCCACTTTAGTTCGAGACTCAGACACTCTCCAAAGTTTTAAGTCTAGGCTAAAGACATACCTATTTACACAGGCTTTTGACTAGATTTAGACTGGGATGCATGGCTTGGGTCACTGGGGCCAGAGTCTGGAGTCATGTCTGGCCTGCCTGCCTTGTCCGATAGCCGGGAGTGTCGAGTGGCGGTCTGGCTGAACTGGGCTTCGGTCCTCGTAAATCTTGACTCGTGCATCCTTTGCCTTAGAATAAGGGCAGAGCTGGGGGGTACATAGTCAAAGAGTCTTATGGTGATCAGAGAATGTGTGGTTTGCTGTCTTCCTTGCTTCTGGCTCCCGTGGGGTTGCCAATGTCTCATGCGATCCCTCTTGGCTGTGTTTCCTACCAGTTCTCTCCTCTTTCTAGCTGTGCTTTGCTAAGCTAATGCTGCCGGGGTCCTCATGCTACACTTGGCAATCAGTGATTGTTAATAAACACTGTGCTCTTAATCAATAACTATTACAATTTTTCTTTTTCTTCCGAGCTGTATTTCCGGCAGTTCGGAAGCAACCACTCAAGCTGCTTCCGTCATCTGCAGCTCCAGCCCCCATCATACCCGGGCCACTTTATATTGCCGTGTGCATACTTCACATTTTATTGTGAACGTTGACTCCATGACTTTAGTTTTGCTCTTAGATTTATCATCACGCCGCCCAAGGAGGTTGGGTCCCTTTTTGAGTCTTGGTCCTCCCAAGGTTTCTTCCTATAACACTCAGGGAGTTTTTCCTTGCCACTGTCGCCCTAGGCTTGCTCAATTTGGGATTGGACGTAGTTATTAGGAGATAATCTAAACTTGTAAAGTTGGTTTGAGACAATGCTCCATTGTAAAAAGCGCTATATAAATAAATATGACTTGACTTGACTTGATAGTAGTGCCCCGTAGTTTTGTCCAAGGATTAATTTACTATGTCAGAGTGGTACAACTGTTTGTTGTCTTTTATCGGAAGGAACTTCATACAGCCATGGAACAAACCGTATGTCTAACATGACACTGCAAAATTTATGCGTACAACTTACAACACTGATGTTCATGCGCTACAAAATGGTCTCTGCAAAAGTTTGGCCATCTTTCCAGTTGATTCATCAGATCACCAGTACATAATTGAACTGTTAATTGCACATTAAATGTTGTATTAACATCTTGTCCTTTGCAGACATGATGTAGATGGTTTATAAAAAGCAACAAAAAAGTTTAATCAGGAGTTGTTCACCATTGTGTGAAATAATATTCATTTCAAGTTGTTCTTCACAATGGTTAGTAAATTGCTCTCTGTGGTCTTCTTTTTATGGTGACCCACTTCCTTGTGGATATTAAATCCCTTATGGATCATCATGGAGGAGCCATCATTGTGGTGGATCATTGATGATTCCGGCCTGGCTTGCAGCTAGTGGTCCTGTAGCTGCTGTGAAGGTTGATGGCGGATATAATAAATGGCGGATGATTGATGTTGCTGAGCTGGTTTTCGTGGTCCTCGAGACCACCTCCGCCATTTGCCAGGATGTTGTGGTCGAGGTGGGTTGCTTCCGCCAGGCGTTTGGTATTTGGCAGAAGCTAGATGTTTCTACGAGACATAACGTCTGAATCAATGTCAAATCCAAATCAAAACAGAAATTGGTGATGGAACACAGAATCGAATGGGATCCACAGACTGTCCTAATTATAAGAAATCTTATGTAAATATTAAGTGGTAATTGTCAAACCTCTGATATACTCACCCGGGTCTACCCCCCCCCCCCCATCTCGCACCACGCTCTTTTCTGTGGAATGCAAATCAGATATTGTAAAATTGTCTTTGTTCTTGAATAGTACAATCAGTGCTCTAGACCATTTACATTTACAGCATTTAGCAGACGCCCTTACCCAGAGCGACTTACAATTGATACAGTCTTACAATCCAAGCAATTGTGGGTTAAGGGCCTTGCTCAAGGACCCAACAGTGACAGCTTGGCAGAAGTGGGATTTGAACCCTGGACCTTCTGGTCCATAGTCCAGTACCTTACCAGCTAGGCTACCACACACTCTCTTTCACTCTAATTAGGATCTCTTTTGACTAACCTGGACTTATTTAGGAAAACCCTAACCACTCGTGGTCAAGGAGTTCCCAGAGGCTCGGCCGGTCGTCAGGCTCCTTTGCAAGGCAGCTCCTGATCAGATGGCAACAGGCTGTGTAGAGACAGCAACACTGTCAGAATCTGAAGCTTTGTTTTTTTCTGTCAGTTTAATAACTTGTTCATTTTCGTACCTGCAGACAGGTCGCGAGTAAACGTCAGGTCTCCCTCTAGAATCTGCTTTCCTGTCTTGAATGGCAGTTCACCACAAAGTACCTCATACAGGAGGACGCCCAGGCTCCAGACGGTTGCAGGACACCCGTAGTACTGATGGTAAGTGATCATTTCTGGTGGAATGTTGAACCAGGTGCCTGAGTAAAACAGACAAGGATCAGTAACAGCACTAAAGCGCCTCAATCTGGTCCTGTAACTACTAATTCCTCTGATCCACTTACCTGCAAACGCTGTGTAGGGGGTGGTCTGGAGCAGGTCACCACACCCGAAATTGATGACCTTGATGTTAAGTTTTTTTAAATTAATCTTAGCCTCCATTCCATGCATGATTTTGTGGACATCCAAAAAAATATGTCCATGGGTATTAGTATGGAGTTTGCCCTTTAGAGACACCACTTGACCTAACTCATGTCTTTGGAATGCGAAGTAGCCAGTGGAAACCCATGCAGACTCCGCACAGACAGCTGCTCAAACTTGGGTCTCTGTCGCTCTGAGGCGAAGAAACCCAGTATCACCAACAAAAATGGCCACAAAGTGGAGTATTTTCTAAATTTAAAAAAGGCAAGACACAGCTCTTTGTTATAATTGATTTATTTCAGGTAAAAACAGAGAATACTGAATGACCAATAGGACTTTGGCATATCAAATAAATAAATGGTAATAAATATGCTTGACTCTGACATATTAATAATTTAGTTGTTTTGGGACGTTGTAAGGTTTCGGGCTCGGTTTGCCTTCAGCCACAGAACAAGGTGCTCGAGAACATGGACCCCGAGGCATTTCATATCATAATGAGATGAAGAATTCACGTTTGGGTCCAGGTGCCATTTATGGTGGCAGTTTTTCACTGAGTAAAAATTAGTGAATTGAATTTTGAGCTTTCTGGTCACATCGGTGAGGTTTTCCATAGCGTTTATTTTCCCTGTTTTCACTTTGTCTTCCATGATGCCGAGGTAGTCATTGAAGGCACAAGCGGACATGGTTTTGTTGTGCGTGATCCCAATGAGGTGTTTTTTAGACGGACATCCAGTTATGATGTTTCTCTGAAAATTGGAGACAGATAGGAGAATGTCACATAAGATGTCAGGGTTACTTTTTATCCAGGATCTACATATAATCAACTGAAACTGTCCGCATGTCCTCCTGCTATCCCTAGCTACCTGTGTAGACAATGTCATACCTATACAAATACATTTATATTAAGGGTTACAAGCTAAGGTTCTGCTATGAAATTTGGAATGTAGAAATGAGTTGGATTCTCAATGTACATCGTGATCCATTTACAAGCAGCCACATGGTTTCATGCAAATAACACTAACACATGGCCAGTAAGACTGTGTATAAACTAACTCGTACATGTCCCAGGTAGAAACAAGTATGTGAGGAAGTGGTTTAACAAACAAAACCAATCGATTCACTCTACATCGTTCATCCTAGAGGCCCAATCCTGCTTGAGGGTCCAAGAAAAGGTTTAATATGAGAAAAGAAACGTACATAGCTCTCGAACAAGCCCAACGAGGTCTTAATGAGAAACCTGTGTATATAACTATCCTCATCCTGTGTTGCCGAATGAATTTCCATGAGGCTCCAGACAAGAACAGCCAACATAAGGGTTCTGAGAGTGGATCCTGTAAATAAGAATATTATGGTATTATATTACAATTTTATAACATTAATGTGTAAAGATGTATAATGTATGTGTATGTGTATACGTGTGTGTGTGTGTGTGTGTGTGTGTGTGTGTGTGTGTGTGTATATATATATATATATATATATATATATATATATATATATATATATATATATATATGCCATAACACGTCACATATAACATATATATATATATATATAATTAACTGTTAGAAACATTGTATTATTAAGCAAAGTTGTAATGCACAGTGATGCAATTGCAGATTTAAAGTTAATTACCTAGAACTACCTAGAACACTGAAAAATAGCAATTGTTAGCTGTTTCTGGTCTCTAACATTACACTATACAATGAAATATAAGAATTCAAATCTTTAACAAATCTTATGTTTTTTAGCATTGTTGTCACTCCATATCTCATCTATGCCTGAAATTATTTTACAAGAAAACCATAATATTTTACTTTAAAATAAGAATCTGTGTTCCTGTCTTTTCCTTTTTCGCTGTTTCAGTTTTATTCAAAGATGCAAAGATAAGTATGACTGTATTGCACAGTACAGTTCAGTATTCAATGTTTTCATGTTGTGCTTTAATTAATATTATTGCTTAGAATAAAACACTACGTACAAAGTATCTAAACTGTACTACGATCAACATCCACTTAGAACAACGTCCCTTTTTTCAGAGAGCATTATGCAACTAAATGTTTTGTTGATCGAAACAACTAAACACATCCCCTGCAACAAACAAATTCAAATGCATTTTTGCAAATAACAACAGATTTAAAGAAATTTAGTTTTATCTTTAATATTGTTCTAATGTTGTTTTGTAAGATCTCAGAACTTTTTCAAGTTTTGCACAAAACTGAAGCTATATTAGAAGATGTCTTACTAGTTGGCAGCTACGTTTTGATTCATAGCTAATATTAATTAATTAATTAATTTTGCAACCTGTTACACAACATACTGTTGCTTTGCCAGATACCATAACTTTATGAAGTTAGCAATTAAAAATGATCTGGTACATGTACACGTATATGAAATAAAACTACCTACCTTTTACGCACACCATGTTGCAGGATTGTCTTTGGTAGACGCTGAAGAGCTTTGGCCATCCTTTCATGCATGCTGCATATTTATATTCAGAACAAGGGAAATACCTGGGTTTGGGGGTGAGCGATGCAAGAGAAAGATACAAAGATAAAAAAAAGCATTTCCTATATTCCTATGAAGCACTTATCAAAGTGTGCTTTAATGACGGTTACGTACTCTGACTCAGGTACTATAGTATAAGTTCCAGCGCTGTGTTAGGAAGATCCATCAGATCTTAAACCTTGGTGACGCTTAAGTGAACCAAATTAGTCAGTTATTTCTCCTATTGGGTAATCATTGGTTTTTTAGATTTGCTCACGTTGGTGTCACTGCTTGTCCTCCCAAAATCAGGTCAACAGTTTTCTTTCCTTTAATGGATGGTGTTTAGGGGAGCTAACAAATTGACCCAGTCAGTCACACTATACCTACAATATTCAGACATATACACAACATCATTAAAATAAATAGAATTTGGCATTAGAAGTAGTTACACATTTTCGATTAATATTTAGTAACATATACTATGGTTGAAAGCACAGCCTCCAAACATCATCTAGCAGCTAACTTTGTATTCTTGCTTTAATAAACATCTTTCAGATAGTCTTGAATGACTAAAGAAATTTGCCATTTGTGTGACCTATTTCCATTGCGGTGAAAGAGGAAGTCAAGACTACTAAGTACAAAACCTTGGTGAAAATATAGTGTGGGAACATGATTTTGTTCAGTTTTGTGTTGCCAATATGTGCTATTGTTGGTTTTCCACTATGCAAGTTTTATTTTCTTGAATAGTCTTACTTCTCTGGGAACGTTGGTGGGTGGGGCCAGTTGCAGTGTCAGAGGGCCGGGGTTCAATCCTGGATAGGGCTTGCAACATGAAGGTCTAGTTTATGGAAGAAAAAAAAACAACCTAGATCTAATTCAAAGCCCAGATGAATGGGAAGGGTTGCGTCAAATCAAAACTTCTTCTTAATCTACATATGAGGATCATCTTTTTGCTTCTCCATGTTCACCACCCCACCACTGCAAGAGCGGCCCCTCTTTGCTGTTCAAGGTGCTAGAAAAGATAGCAGAAGTGACGTTCTCTTGCCGTAGAAGCCCCTGCCTGCTGGTGGTTGGTTGGTTGGTTGGTTGGTTGGTGGCCACGACTTGTAGGAAGGCACTCGCTGGCATACTGGGGATACAAAGTTTTTTGGACTGTCATGGCACTGACAGTCTTCGTATCGTATTACAATCTTGCATTCGTATTACACAGTGATCAGAAGCATTTAAATAAGAAAGTCATAGATATTTCAATGCACTTTTATTTGTAATTGGACTGACATATGGACTGATGCATCCCATCATGACCTGGTTCACTTTTAATTACTGCAGGAGTTCCTCTGGGATCAGTTCTTGGTCCACTCTAGTTCTCCCTGTACCTAAATGACTGGGCTCCATTATGAAATCCCATGGTTTCTCATATTACTGCTACAAGGATGATACTCCAGTTTACTTGTAATACCTTCTATCCATCTCCCAAGTGTCAAAGCAGGCACCTGACTCCCTCTCTCTTGCTTGGTGGCAAAACACAATCTGAAGCTCAGTCTGCTCCCAGCAAAGATGCTGGACCTCTTGATCAGTGTATCCAGTCTCACAGAGCAAAGAAGTTGGTATGAATTTGGACAGCAACCTCAGTTTTTTCCACCCACATAATATCAAACATGAGATCTTGCAGATATCTTCTGCACAACATTAGAAGCTGCAGAAGCATCTGCTCAGAACCTCATACAGGGTCTAATCATTTCCAGGCTTGATTACTGCAACATTTTGCTTGCTCGTCTTATCTTTCATTGGCTTCCTTTTGCAGCATTTTGATCATCAAAAGGTTCTGCTCCACATTATTCATATTCTTTGAGTCAGGACTACTTGCCTGCAAACCAGCTCAGGTGTCTAGTACATGGTTCTCTGAGATGCCCACAAGCCCAGATCTCAGAGTTTCAGTGTCCTGGTTGTTCGATGCTGGATGAGCTTCCCACACCAGTCAGCATGGCCAAGTGTCTCTCTGCCTTCTGCAGAGGTCTGAAGACTCACCTCTTCAAATAATATCTAGGATTGTTCTATCCTCTACATCGCTTTCACTGTGTGTAATTTTGTATATATTAACTTTATTCTCAAGCTCTTAGTATTTCAGAACTTCCTTACAAGTTCACTGTATGAACAAAAGTTTGTGGACATCCATTTAATTATTGAGATCTGCTATTTCAGCAACACTCACTTGGAACACAGTCATAAAATAAAGTGGATATTTCTGGATTTTCTATAGTAGAATGGGTTGTACTGATTGGTTGTACCAGTGTCACTCAATGATGCATTTATGGGTTTACACTTCCAACAAGCCAATTCATCAGTTGTGTACCCTAGTGTCCTTAAACAAAGGCCATAGAGAATTGTTTTGCCAAACTCAACTCCATCAAACACCTTGAAAATGCACTGCTATGCCTAAAGTGAACCATCAGAAGGCAACCACACAGTCATGTTCCGAAATCTACTGGAAAGCCCTTTTAGAAGAACAAAGGCTGTTGTAGCAGCAAAGGTCAGGGGCAAACTCTACAATAATACTCAGTTTTGGATGTAATTATTTGGGTGTCCACAAACTTTTGTCTGTATAAAGTCTCTGGGTTGCATTAGTTTTATGAGTTGCTCTAGATGTGATAATGTGGATGGAGAAGTGCCTTAGTGTTGACAAAGTGTTGGGGTCAACTTGGCCCCAAAGAAACAATAGTATAGGATACATATATTTTATTTTATTTTGTATTATATTTTGTTCATTACAATGAAATATATATATATTTTTTATCATTTATTGCAGTAATAATGATTTTTCTTGGTATTTACATATCGTCATCATTCTGAAATGTGAATGGGGAAAAAATTTTCTGAAATGCATATATGTCCTTAATTTGTCATTTGTTCTCTTGGACCCTGAAGGGTAATACGTTAATGCAGTCTTTGAAGTATATAAATGCGAAATCAGATAATGTCGCAGGGGAACTTTGAAGTTTCATCAGAGGGTAAACGACTAGGAAAGTACTGCTGGCATCGTCCCATTATGTGTAATAGTTCCTATGGTGATAGTAGATCTGAATAGATAAAAATACATGTCATTTCTGCTGAGTGTATTATTTGCTGACATTTGATGCCACTTTAATCTAGAGCAAACTGGCACAGATTAGATAAGTGTGGTTAGTCTGTGTGAGAGTTGCTGACTGTGCAGTGCATCATTCTATGTGTATCATACACCTTGTGAAATTGCTTCTGAATTCTGTTGTGTATGGAATTTATTCAGATAACAATGTCTTTACTAGATCTGTCATTGGTCAACTGGAGGAGCTGGGGCTAAGCACTTAATACAGAGACCCAGAAGGTGATCGAAGACCCACTATTGGTGCACAAAAGTACAGTCTGTTAACATGTCTAACACTTTGTGTTCCTGTAGTCTATTAACTTTACCCACAGCACACCTGCAAATGTGAAACTGATTTTCCCTCTACAAAGCTGTTAATCAGTGATATTAATGCTTATGTAGTGAATACAAAATAAAGTAATACAGTGTGGCAAAACATATTTAGTCAGCCACTGATTGTGCAAGTTTTCCTTCTTAGAAATATGAGAGAGGTCTGTAATTTTCAACATAGGTACACTTCAACTATGAGAGACAAAATGAGAAAGAAATCCAGGAAATCACACTGTAGGATTTTTAAAGAATTTAATTGTAAATCATGGTGGAAAATAAGTGTTTGGTCCCCCACAAACAAGCAAGATTTCTGGCTCTCATAGACCTGTAACAACTTCTTTAAGAAGCTCTTCTGTCCTCCACTCGTTACCTGTATTAATGGCACCTGTTTGACCTCGTTATCTGTATAAAAGACACCTGTCCACAGCCTCAAACAGTCAGACTCCAAACTCAACCATGGCCAACACCAAAGAGCTGTCAAAGGACACCAGAAAGAAAATTGTAGACCTGCACCAAGCTCGGAAGAGTGAACCTACAATAGGCAAGCAGGTTGGTGTGAATAAATCAACTGTAGGAGCAATTGTAAGAAAATGGAAGACATACAAGACCATTGATAATCTCCCTTGATCTGGGGCTCTGCACAAGATCTCATACCGTGGGGTCAGAATGATCATGTGAACAATGAGCAAAAATCCCAGAACTATATGGAGGGACCTGATGAATGACCTGCAGAGAGCTAGGACCAAAGTGACAAAGGCTAAAATCAGTATGAAACCAAAATAGATGATACCAAATAGAACTTTTTGGTAAAAACTCAACTCGTCGTATTTGGAGGAAGAAGAAGAATGCTGAGTTGCATCCCAAGAACATCATACCTACTTTGAAGCATGGGGGTGGAAACATCATGCTTTGGTGTTGTTTTTCTGCCAAGGGGACAGGACGACTCATCCGTGTTAAGGGAAGAACGAACAGGACCATGTATGGGTCTTCCAGCATGACAGTGATCCCAAACACACCGCTCAGGCAATGAGGGAGTGGCTCCGTAAAAAGCATTTCAAGGTCCTGGAGTGGACTAGCCAGTCTCCAGACCTCAACCCCATAGAAAATGTGTGAAGGGAGTTGAAAGTCCGTGTTGCCCAGCAACATCCCCAAAACATCACTGCTCTAGAGGAGATCTGCATGGAGGAATGGGCCAAAATACCAGCTACAGTTTGTGCAAACCTGGTGAAAACTTACAGGAAACGTTTGACCTCTGTCATTGCCATCAGAGGTTATGTTACAAAGTATTGAGTTGATCTTTTTGTTATTGACCAAATACTTATTTTCCATCATAATTTACAATTTCAATTTTTTTTAAATCATACAATGTGATTCCTGGATTTTTTTTTTCCTCATTTTGTCTCTCATAGTTTGAAGTGTACCTATGATGAAAATTACAGACCTCTCTCTTTAATAAAATGTTTTTAAATACGCGTTTTTTTTGTTGTAAAGTTTCGCTAGCATTGGTAGCTAATTCAGGTTAGCTAGTTAAACAAACCGCTCAACCAAATCTCGAATTATTGTTTTAAAACACAAATAAAATAATATTTAAGTTAAATGTCAAATCGGAAAAATGACATCAAGTTTCAAATTATCTACTAGTTATAGTTATTTAAATATGTATTTGTCGTTTACGTGAGTCTATATAACAAACCACGTAGAGTGGACTACCTAGGGTGCCGACTTAATGCACACAACTAACCAATAATACCAATAAAAGACTAAATAAAACTGTCGTTTACCCACAACATCTTTTCAGAGAAAAAAGGTCAAAGAACATGACTCAGATGTTGTTACCACTTCCCTTAACTGTGAGAGACCACAAGCCACATTGGCTTAAAATCCAAGTTTATCAGCTAAAATAAAGCTTGATCACTAAATGACCTGCAGCACAGCTGTGTGACCCCAAAACGTGAAACATGAACTCTAGAATCCATGCAAGCGTCCAACTCCCACAGCAAGCTATAAAGCCATGTACCACTTTGGTAATTCAATTTAATAGTTTAATATTCAGATTATATTAGCAGCATGATTTATTCCACTGAGTTGCTGCTAAAGGTTGAGCTTCACTTCTTTAAGCCTCATTAAAGCTTAAAAACGTTCTGTTTTAGAATATGGCTCAATGTTTGAATGCTAGCAGCACATGAGGGTCAATTTAGCGTTTGGACACGTTTAACAACAGATGTTTACATTTAAAATTTCTCTCCCCACAATTTCTCCGCACATTTATCCTCTGTTTTTTCCTGGTCAGGTCGTGGGGGCTTCTAGGCTATCACAGGGAACACACGGTGCACCCATAAGAATGCTATGGGACAGGGTTTCCCTGACCAATCTGTCCCCCCCGGCGGAACAGTCAGTCGCGCCTGCATGTTCTTACTGGGTGTGATAGCTTTTTTCAATTGTCGTCTTCAAACAAATATAAATAACAAATTTTTAAGTTAAATTTTATCATTGCCGTTTTCTGCACAGATGTACATAACGTTAACATTTTGCCAATATAATAATTAATATGCATTAAATTATATTCTATTTTCTCTTAATCAATATAGCCATACATTTAGAATGTCTACAAAACATTTGCAAACCAAGAGTCGTGTTACAAACCGCATACTAAAGGGCTAGAGTATGTGACTTTAGTTCGCATTACCCATAATCTCGTTGCTACTTTTCACACACTATGTAGCACGTATCGTGCGATTTGGAACGTACCACGGGAACTTGCATAGACGCTTCCGGGATTACAGCGTATTGTATTGTGTCGGTTATAACCCGTCCATCGGATTGGAAGCACCGGCGAATTCAGTCACGTTTGAAATAAACGCAAATAACGTTGAAACTGAGCTTTGTGAAGTTTAAGAGTTCTGTAAGTATATGTTTATTAAGTTTAGTATCCGTGTTAGGTGTAAAATTGTGTGCATTTTTTAAACCACACCAGGTGTTGTGCAGGAGAAGAGACAGCAGGCCGCGCTCGGTCATAGTAAACCTATAGCGTTACAAGCAAACGGTTTTTGTATTTCAGTATTAAGTAACTGTGGTTTTAGAATGTTATGTTGATTAATAATATTAGAAACGTGCTTGTGAAGTTTATAAAATGTTTTAATACGATTATTTAGTTGTGAAGTGTCGGAAGTGTAACGCTAGCAATTGGTAGCATAGCTAATTCAGGTTAGCTAGTTAAACAAACCGCCCAAACAAATATCGAATTATTTTTTTAAAACACAAATAAACAATATAATATTTAAGTTAAATATCACATCGGAAAAATTATATCAAGTTTCAAATGAACTTCTAGAGCTGTAGTTATAGTTCTCTAAATATGTGTTTTGTCGTTTACGTGAGTCTGTATAACAAACCGCGTAGAGTGGACTACATAGGGTGCCTACTTGCTGCACACAACCAACGGGTTCCTGGCTATTTTTGCCGACTGTTTAGTGCAGAATCTGCGTTTTGGAACACGGTTGTCCCCATTGGTCACATATAGCGTATGAGAATCTCTTAATCTAAAGAATCGGGGTGTATGCAAGGAACCGCCGGACCTGGTAACATTGAATTGAATGAATCTGAGGTTTATCTTGCTTAATCCAGAGTTTAAGCCAGGATTGTGTTCCAGTACTATTTAAAACATCCTCCAGTTGACTTGTGTTCACTAGGGACAGAAGGCATTGGCAGCTGCAGTAAGTCTGACCGTCAGCACTCGTTGATCTTTTTTGGTCTTCGAGTAGTTGTTCTGAGGTGTGTTTTGGGGCCTTATGTTGTTCCATAATGAATCCTTCTCCATAAAGATCTAAATGAGCATCCTCGCTAGTACTCAGATTTTACACTTAAATGTGATTTTGTCTAATGTCAATCATAATTAACTTGTTAATCCAGTTAACAAGCTTAGTTCTAATTTGTAAAGCAACTGCTTCTCTCTTAAATTAGTTTAATCACTCCTGATAGACGGTTTAGGTTACAAAGTGTGGTTTTAGATTAGTCGTTAATTCAGGCCTAGGAAAAAAAAATGATGGGGTAAATAATAGCATCAGATGAAATGTTTTTCTTCCATCTTCCCCATCAGACAAATGGCGCTGGCACTGAAGAAGTTACCACGACGCCCAGCTCAGCCTTCGACTCGCAGATTCATCATGGAATCTTCCCCAATACCCCAGGAGCGGGAAACATCACTCCACGGTCCAGATCACGTTCACGGACAGAAAACGCAAATCAGGTAACTGGGTCTTGTCACGAAATAGTGCCATTGACTGCCAGTGAATTAAATGCGTGTTACTGTTAGCAACTATAAGCCACTCAGAATACTGAGATTTCATCACACCTCAATGATTGTATTTATGCGACATTAAAGTAAAATGGATAAAATGTAGTCTCCACTGATTTATGATTATAATCATGTTAGTGCCATGAAAGCAAATTTTGGCTGTATTATCACATTCTATTCATTCTGTTCTTTTGTTTGTGTTGTTAAGTAATGTGCTTAATGATTGAGGACTTCTTACCATAAGCTTTACTAAACATTTTCAACACTGAGATTTTAACACAACTGATCTATTAATAAAGATACATACTTTATACTATGTATGTGTACTATACAATCCATAATACATGTCTTTCTCCCTCCATTAGGCGACAAGAAGCACAGAAGATCCCGCAGCAGAAGCAAAGAGGTAACTAACTTCAAAGACCATTTGACTCACATAGGCTAAGTTGATATGGTCACTCGTTATTAGAATTGTCTAGCTTTAGACTAGGGGTAAGTATGTGTAATGTACACCAGATGATGACATTCCAGATTCAGATTGAGCTGCAGTAGAGCTTTATAGCGTTAGTCATTTCTGTGGTTCTCTCTCACATGTAAGATATGTGAATTTAGAGATCACTAAATTAGCGTACAGATTGTGTGGGATATTATTTTTGGTAAAACCCTGTATTTAGATCACATGATAACATCTTTATAACGAATTACACTCAGCGTGCTAATGCACGAAGAGACACTCTGAACAGAAGACGCTGCTGACAGATAGCAAAATTATATGCCTACAACTGGACAGGTAACTATCAGCCATTCAATCTTCTTGCCTAAAATATTTTTGTCTCGCAACCTGAATAATTGCTTTGTTTCTATTTTTAATATTTATTACTTTTTTACTTGAACATGAGTGTGGAATCTGACACTGGTTATTTTATGCATGAGCACTGAGATTATACTCAAAAATAAGACTGAGCTGGATTTACTATGTACATTCCTATAAAATATTTTAGGGGGGAACTGCATGTATCAAAAGAGAGAATTTGGGTCTAAGTTTAAAGGTAGACTTCATGCATCATTATCCTGTCCTTATGTATTTGGGTTAATGAGAAGCCATTTCACTTTGTATTAGTGATGCACCGAAATAAAAAATGTTGGCCAGCACTGAACCAAAAATCAGAGTTTGTTTATTGTTTTTTGTTTTTTGAATAAATTAAGTAATGTGGTAATTTTATTATTGCTGTCTCACATGGGCAGTGACGGCAGATCGATTGTCAAAAGGTTTTTCATTCAAATTCCTATTTCACTGTTGGATCTGTTTCTGTGCTGACAGGAACAGCGTTTTAATTACTTTCCCATTTTTATCGTTAAAATCACTTTTAAGGTCTTTTTCATTTTAGATCTATTTAACCGTCCTGCCTTCCACCCTCATTTAAAGCATTTCAGATTTCATTCCAGCCGTTCTCACACACCTCCAACCAAGCCCTGTACCACTGACAATGAATTAGCTGGTGTATTGATTCCTCTTACCTGTCGTGCGTTATTTGAATCGCTTTTAAGCGTCTTATCTGAATCAGGTGAAGCCAGGTTCTTTCAGGCTTTGTCAGAAATGTCAGCCTTTTTTTGGACCGTTTCCTGCTGAAACTTTTCAGTGCATCTCTAATTTTTATTCTGTTGTACACTGTGTGTTATGGGTGTCCCCAAAATTACGAACAAATCATTTCCAGGGGTTTTGGGTTTGTGGGAGGTGTTTGTTGGGTCTGTACATATTAGAGCTAAGTTGCTTGTTCTAAAATGAGCATACTAACTCTTTTTGTCACACTATTTTCCTGAAAGACACCACTTCTTCTTAAAACAGGCACGGCGGAGGGACTCGGACAAGGCGGCCAGACAGCAGAGCCGGTCGGAGGACGTGCTGAGCTCGGATAAGGAGCGCGAGAGGTTTTCAGATGACAGCGGCGAGGAGAAACACAGGAGAAAGGACAGGAAGTCCTCCAGAGGAAGAAGTCAGTCCAGGTCACGATCCAGAGACAGGTAGGTAATGGTCAGACTGTGCACCATGCGAGTTTAATGGTAGCTACAGTTGTTATGCATTACTTTTTATTTGAATGTATACCACATGTAAACATAATGACCAGATGTATCAGTCTGTTATGTGATTTCGTCTGTATAGAATGCAAACCTAATAAACTGATCTTGTATCGTGGGAGGTTATTCACTGAGGAGAGGTTTTAGAGTCACAGACCCCTGATAAACTAATCCAGTCCAAATGTATTTATTGGGTTTTATTAACAGCTAAGCCACCCTGTTCCTCATAAAGCTTGTCATGGCTCAAAACTGTGAACATGGTGTCATTTGTAGTATTAAAGTAATAAAGGCATTCTATTCTATTCTATTAGCATTATTAATATGCTCTAAGCACCCGGGCACAGTAATTAATACAGTTATTTGGTAATATTACCTTATGGACTGTAATTTAATGTAACACTTCAGACTGCAAACACCTAAGGTTCAAGGAATTAATTGTGGGAAATAAGGTTGGCTTGAGGCTTCTTGTCCTAGAAGAGCCTGCATTATACCGAGGGCTTTTTGTTTTTGCGCGACTGCAGAAAGCATCGCAGCAGAAGTCGGGATCGGCGCAGATCTCTGTCACGCAGTCGCGAGAGAAGGTCAAGGAGTCGTGAGAAGAAGAGACGACCAAAATCTAAGTCCAGATCAAGATCACGGTCCAAACACAAACGGAGCAGAAGCAAGAGCAGGTGAGTCAACTGTAGGAATCTTTTGAAAGGTTTTTTTTTTTATTGATTTTACAATATTTTATATAGTTATATTTTTTGTATGAGACTAAGCTGAATGATTAAGCTTTTTTATTTTATTTTTTTTATTAACCATCCTTACTGGTATAATGCTGAGTGCGTTTACATGCACTTAATCAGGTAACTGCAGAAATCCAACTATGATCGGATTATTAAGTGGCCATGTATACAGCGTACTCTGACCCAGAAATCAGATTAAGAAATCGGGTAAAGAGAGCTGGATTTTACCCCAGCTAATTCAGTCTGTGCATGTGTGCAGAGCATCTAGTGTCAAAAAACATGGTTGCCAGGTCTGCCTATTCTTAAAGGTTTCACTTCAATAAGCTTCATAGACCTCTCTTTCTTGGGATCTGGCAACCCTGGAATTAAACACCCGCTAAGCGGCTATCGAAAACTTTGTTGGGCCTCTGAAACGCAATTATATACTCGAGAAAATGAAAAATTTGATTATTTACTAGAAATGGGACTCTGGTAGCCTAGTGGTTAAGTTACTGGACTCTGGACCAGAAGATCAAGGGTTCAAATCCCAATTCTGTCAAGCTGCCACTGTTGGGTTTTTGAGCAAGACCCTTAACCCACAATTGCTTGGATTGTAAGATTGTACCCATTGTAAGTCGCTGTGGATAAGGGCGTCTGCTAAATGCTGTAAATGTAGAAATCCGATTATTGCCTGGGTCATGTAAACCCAGAGGTTTCCCAATATCTGAGTAGCGCATGTAAACCCGTTGACTATTTTAAACTACAGGTCAGCAATTGAAGGTGGCAGATACCAGTAAGTTTTAATCATGTACAAGAGAAATGTAATTTCAACAAGCACGTGGCACATTCCTCCATGCCTGCTTGCTCTTGTCAAAAAGATGGGGCCTGTCCACATTAAAGAAAGCAACATTAACCTTTCTGATTTCATTCCTGGGGAACGTGCTACAGAAATCATCACTAAATAGGTCATGAATTAGTTTTAATACTAGATTTTCTTCTACTTAATTAGCTCCAGTTAATCTGGCTGCTTCTGTTCTAACAGAGAGAAGAAGAAGAGGGTTGAGAAGGTAAAGGTGAAGAGTCGCAGTCCTGTCAATCCTGTGCCGTTCAGGGGCAGAAACACAGCCATGGACGCACAAGAGGCTCTGGCCAGGAGGTACTGTGGTACTTTTTAGCAATTTGTATTTATAAAGATCACATTTTTCACGTAACGTATACCTCGACCCTGTTAGGTTGGAGCGAGCCAAAAAACTTCAGGAACAGAAAGAGAAAGAGCTGCTAGAGAAGCAGCAGCAGCAGCAGCAGGAAATCGCAGCCGGTAAGAAAGTTGAGACGTGGTTTCATAGCTCGGGTTTGTCCCAAATCTCTTTGACGCTCGACTCTATTTCCAGTGGCGGCGGCAGCGGCCCCGTTACTGTGCGACAGCGCGTCGTCCTCCGCAGCCAGTCAGGCCCTGAACGTAGCAGCGCTGCTGGCGTCGGGCACCCAAGTAACGCCGCAGATTGCCATGGCAGCTCAGATGGCGGCACTGCAAGCCAAAACTCTGGCTGAGACAGGCATCGCCGTGCCGAGCTACTACAACCCTTCGGCCGTCAATCCCATGAAGTTTGCCGAGCAGGAGAAGAAGAGGAAGCTGCTGTGGCAGGGCAAGAAGGAAGGAGTGAGTACGGTTAGTTCAGCATGGAAGTTATTGCATCATAGATGGAAGGTGGCAGCAAGTTGGCTTGAGGTGCTGGATGGAAAATGGAATGAAAGCATTTTTCTTCTGTGAACCGCAACTCGTGTACAGTAATCCTCATGTTTGATTTACCTGATTATTGATATGTTAAATTCATTACCGATCCAGTTTTTAACAGCACTTCTTGTAAATACAGAAAGGTTAAATTGTTGGTTTTTATATCAGTATCAGCCACAAAAATGTACTAATAATCGGGTATCAGCTTGAGAAATATAGTATCGCTCCATCCCTAGTATAAACTGTATGTGCTTCTATGTTGAAGGATAAATCCCAGACGGCTGAACTGTGGGAAAAGCTGAATTTTGGCAACAAGGACCAAAACGTGAAGTTCCGCAAACTGATGGGCATCAAAGTAAGTTTTCACATCAGCCTCCAGCCGTCTGCATCTCACTTAATGCGCAGATCCGCTGATAACACTGAAGCCCTCACTTCCTGTGCTGCTTATAGTTCATTTGCAAAAGATTGTTGCTGCATCAGATTACATAATCGCTTCAGTTTTGTTAAACTAAGAGGAAGATGCCACCTTGAGTTGATGTTTAGAAGTAGATGCTGTTGGACCTCATACAGCGGTGACACATTTACATTTACAGCATTTAGCAGACGCCCTTATCCAGAGCGACGTACAATTGATAGTCTTACAATCCAAGCAATTGTGGGTTAAGGGCCTTGCTCAAGGACCCAACAGTGGCAGCTTGGCAGAGGTGGGATTTGAACCCTGGACCTTCTGATCCAGAGTCCAGTACGTTAACCACTAGGCTACCACAGTCCCTACAGACACTGATTACACAGAGCAATTTGGGCAGGAGAGAGCAGACTGGTGGAGAGTGGTTTTGGATAGCGCCAAATAAGTGATAACTATTAATACTTTCTTGATTTCGCCAGCTCTGTGCATCCGCCATTATTTTGTTTGAGCTGAGATCCGTGCTGAGATCCTGGATGATGTGTGCTATGTAATAAGGGGCTCTTGCACTGGAGGAACTTCTTCGTAGTTCTTATCAGGGAGTAGTTCCTCTAAAATGAGTCCATAGAGCTGTTGCTGAACTGGTTTCAGCAATCAGATTCAACTCTATCGGTGTGCCTTGGGTTGCTTTGTGGCTTAGCTCTGTCCGGATCCAGTCCTGATAGTGAAGATGCATGAAATGTGTGAACGACTGATCTTTGTTCTCATATATCCTCTTTATTCACTGCAGGCCGATGAAGAAAGGTCCTCCGGAGTCCTGAACGAGGACGGCTTGAAGACACTACAGCAACAGGAGGAGATGTTCCGTAACCTAGACGTCCAGTACGAGATGGCCCGCTCGCAGACGCACACGCAGAGGGGGATGGGCCTCGGCTTTTCATCGGCGTTCTCGCGGGGAATGGACCCAGTCTGATCAGGCCATCCACCTCGCTCTTCATCGGCGTCCTGCTTTTTACCACTTGTATAGAAAGCCGATGCTTCACGTCGCATGATGTCGGTTTGCAAATGTAATTTATTCACACACCGGTTTTGCGGATGTAAATATGCCTGCTGCGTTAGGGTTTCGCTTGGCAAAGCCGGCTGGAGATTACACACAGGTGCAGCATAGTATGGAAAAGTTTTCTTGAGCGGTATGTAGACTTTTAGCACGTGTTTTGTTTCTTTATTTTTATCCGATTATTCAGTTTGACGAAACGGAAGTGTTGTATGAGGAAATGTGACAGAAACCACTGCATCAGCAAACCCTGGCATTTACCCAGCCGTTGTAATTGCTTATGACATTAAATTTTGGTTAGTTCTGAAGAGCTGCTGCATGTTTTCATTCAGTTAATGCGTTCAAACCTTCTGTCAGTGAACATGAACCACTGAGTTCCCCTCACGTTTTATGGTAATAATCCTGAAAAGTTTTGCTTGCTTTCTTCGTTATCCTGTACAGGTGGGCATAGAGGCGCTCAACATCAGCGAAAAAGACAGTCGGGCTGCGACAGGGAGAGAACAGTGCTTTATTAAAACAAAACAGGCAAGGAACTAACAGGATGTGAAAAACAACACCAGTTCCTGCGGCTGCTTCAAACAAGAGGGTTCCGTAGTTGAGGAGGGACAGGTGAGAGGAATTAATACGCTGGCAAATGCGAGTGTCCGGTGAGGTTGAGAGAGCTAGAAACAGAGGGCGGATAAGTTAAATAAACCTAAAATCAACTGTCAGTCTATGTATAAAAATATTTTAATATTTAAAACAATTAAAAGGTAAACACTGGTTGATGGTCGTGTGGAAGCATTTCACCATCTCCAGAGACCCTCAACAAGCCGGTAACTGCAGAAAATCAGATTTGGTCAATAATCCGATTAAGTTTTCGTGCACTTGAGTAATCAGATTAAAAACCTCCAAGTTTACACCCCCCCCCCCCTTTTTTTTTTTTAAAACAATTTTTAATATTAAATAATTGAGTTCTTCATTCTTTCTTGAGTGTATATTGAGTATATATTTGAGTTTCCACAGGGAGCTTTGATAGCCTTTTAGCAGGCATGCCAGAGTTGCCAGATCCCATGAAACTCCTCCAATGGTCTATGCACATTAGCCCAAAAGATCTCTTAAGAATAAGTGTGGGTTTTTTCCTCCGCTAGCCGCTCTGCATACAGACACAGACTGCCAAATTCGACTGAAATCGGGTAATTGCTATACATGCTATGAGAAATCTGATTACTGAAACAAAATCCAGCTCTCTTTATCAGATTACATTTAAATTTGTCATTTAGCAGACGCCCTCATCCAGAGTGACTTACAATTGATACAGTCTTACAATCCAAGCAATTGTGTGTTAAGGGCCTTGCTCATGGACCCAATGGTGACAGCTTAGCAGTGGTGGGATTTGAACTCTGGACCTTCTAGTCCATAATCCTGTACCTTAACTGCTAGGCCACCACAGTCCCACTAAACTAGTTGGAAAACTGATTACTTAATCAGATTGCTGGATGCTGTATACATGACCATTTAAATGATCAGATAACTGCAGAAATTGGACTGATCGCATTTAAGTGCATGTAAACACACTCATTGTTCATAATGTCATTCTAAAAATTCACATTTACATTCAAAATTTCGGTTTCAAAGGGGAACACAGTTCTCTCAAAGCCTAAAGCTAAATAAATGAAGACACGTGGTGGTTCCGTTATGCTGCATGGTGGTCTGTTTCTGCAATTCCTCTTTCGTGTCTCTTGTTGCTGTGCCTCTACCTGCATATGAGACTGGAGTACAGGACATGGGCCACTCCAGTGATGAGGTTGTGGTTGGCAAACTCCAGTATTAACAGAACAATGGGATACTCGCTCAGTCTTTTCCACGTGGCTTCCTCTTCACCGAGGCCCATCCAGTGTATCAGCAGGTTCCTCATGGCCTCGGGGAAGAGCTCGGTTGCCAGATCCGGTGCGGGCGGCAGGTCCTTGATGTGTTCGATGTGTCGCATCTTGAACCCTTCGACCCGGTCGCTGACGCTGCCGTTGGCTTTGTGGAACTGATCGCCCAACCAACTGGCCAGAGTCTGCAGTAGTGGACTGGAGTAAACAGAGTAGGCTTGATGGTGACTCTGAAGCAGGACCATGACTGTTTTGGCTAGCTGTTCCTCATCTAGAGGTCCGTTTATCCAACGATCGAGATAATCCACAAGTGTCAAAATGGCCTCCTGTTGCTTCTGGTCCATAGCCATTGATTTCACCTTGTTTGCTATGGCAGAGAGTTTCTCTACAAGCTGAGTTGACTGGCCAGAGTCGACTTGGTCAGCTGTAGAGAAGTAGTCATGGTCCGGGGATGAGAAGGTCTCTAGTGAGGAGACTGTGACACGAGGAGGAGACTCCTGACATGTAGAACTGAGCCCACTAGGTCCTGGGATGTTGCTGCTAATAAGCATCTCTTGATCGTTCTCATTTGGTGGTTGGTGGTCTAACTGGATGTCAATGTTGTAGCCTTGGTTTAACGGCTCATCATTGATCCGAGACTTCCACAGATCCTAAAAACAAAAAGTTTAATTAACATTGTTTATTAGATAAGGAGCAGTAAGTATACAGAGTAGTACTTCCTCCACATCTTTATCTTTTCATTCTCTTAGGATTTGCTTCTCCTTCCTTTTCTTGTGTAATGTTTCTTGTTTTTACCTAGAGTTTCTAACAGGGTTTTAGTTATACGAAGTTCTTGGGCTGTGAGTTGTTTCTGTAGGAGAAAGGAGAATGTAAAGCTATTTGGTACCTGATTTGACTCCAGTTGAAAAAGTTGATGGTACCTGAAATGGCCTGAAACAGACCTGGAAAAAGCTGACACTGCTGCTCAGGATAAAGCAGATGGTGCCTGAAAGGGCTCCAGTCAAAAAGGACAGTGCCTGAAACGGCTCCTTGAAAAGTGAACCGTACCGCAAATGGTTCCGGGTAAAGTGGACGGTATCTGAAATGACTCCAGGTAAAGCAGATGGTACCCAAAAAGGTTCAGGATAAAGCAGACAGTACCTGAAATGACTGCAGGATAGACAGCTGCTCTTGCTTCTTGTAAAGCTCAAAGGCCACTCGAAAAAGTCCATGCACACAGTAGAACCACAAACTGTTACTGGAACATGGAACCCGTAAACCCTGGAACCTGAAGCCTGAAATTATACAGCAGATAAAACACGGGCTGTTAAACAGCATTCGGTGAAACTTTTAGTTTAAGGTTTTGCTCTGAACTACCTGTAGAGAAGTTCAGCTTGGCCGCCAGTCTTCTTTTTGCGTACTTGGCGTGGTATCTGGGATGGTTCTCGGTACGGATGTCTGTGTTGGAAAAGAGATCGGCTCCGAGGAAGAGCGGGATCGCTGGAGTCTAGAAAGAGCAGATGTTGCTTGAGCTTTCATCCCTACATCTTGTAATATACTTACAAAAATATATTCTCAGACAGCACTGCAGTGGCATATTGCCGCTTTGTACAATTTTGATAAGCAGAAAACATCTCAGAATGCACAACGTCAAACCTTGAGGTGGATGGGCTACAACAGGGTAGACTGGCATTAGTATTAGTACACTGGTTTTAATAACCATATTTACCTCACTTGTAGATGGATCAGTCAGTTGGAAGGAATTGTGGCCGACTAGGTATAAAAACCGAATTCTTCTTGTTCCAGTTTCCCAATATGGCAAGTTGATGATGGAGTCTGGCTCAGCTGTCATGATTTAAGTTTGGTTTCTACACCATCTCTCGATTTAATTGAGCATTGGTTATAGCTTGCAATGAACACCGTCCTGTGAAAATAAATCACAGATTTAATGAATTATGCACATATGTGCAATGTATTAATGATTAAGGGTGGACAAAATGGCAAAACTAGATCACAATACAGATATATTTGCAGGTACTTCATTATACAGATAATTATCATGAATTATATGAAGATTAAAGATGCTAAAATATACTGCAAATATTTAACAAAGAACTAGAAGGTAACTAAATAATATCCTGATTTTAAAATAGATCTTATCATCTAATAACTGAGTAATGATGCTGGTTAGTGAAAAAAAACACTGTTACCTTGTATGGCTACTTTATACATTTTCTAACTTTTCTGCCTTTTGGTTATTTTGCATATTTACTTCGCTTTAAGAACAGTATGCTGAAGTTGGTTTAAAACAGGTTAATAAATGAAGATTCAAATCTAAAGACCAAAACTAAAACACTTAGTTTACGCAGAAAATTACTACAAAGTAGCTAAACAACAACAAAGCGAATTTAAACTGACTGTAAATAAAACTACAGCATTTACATTTAATACAGAATTATAAACAATGACAAATCTGCAGTTTGAGGGTTCACATCGAATTTTAAACAACTTGATTTTTAATCTGGTTTTATCCTGCGTCTGTTTGCAAAAAACATCCTGAACTATCTTCCAGGTTTAGGTTGTAATTAGAGAACATAACTTAACATATAGTGTCCCTCGTTAACAGCAAAGCAAAGCTCTGGAATACCAATAATAAATAATCCGTTTGTTCAGAGGAATAGATAAAAAAAAAAATTTATAAACCGAATAAACTCCAGAACATCAACACGACGGAGGACGCAGCAATTATGGCGCATGCGCACTTCGGATCTTTCGTTTATGCCGAAACGTGGAGATTCGTTACTGCCACCTACTGGTGTGAGGCGGTTAAGTGTCTTGATAATAATTTGTTAAAGTTTTAATGTATTAAAGCAGAAATGTGTTATTTACATGTTTCATACAAAGGTTGTGTTGACTTTTGAAAGGAACGAAACGCGCAGTTCGGCGGTTAAAACTTAAAACCCGGCTACTGACGTTCCCTGCGCGTGTCACGCTCTCAGCCAATCAGCGCTCTTACTCACCTTCGTATTGGCCTTTGATCTCTCCGCCCCTATACGCGCTAGACATGGAGGTGGATTTCGGGGACTCGGAGCTGTTCGAGCAGTTCGGAGAGGAAGCTGCGGTTCAGAAGCACATCAGGTTCACAGAGGACGAGGAAGATCCCGATCATGTCCGAGAGCTGCGCGACAGATTAGAGGAGAGCGAGGAAACCATAAGTCGCCTGAGAAGGGAGAATATCCTTTTGGCGTGTTAGCGGCTAAGCTAATTAGCATGTAACATTAAGCTCGGTCTCGTCTTATTCATTAAATTGCACTGATTAACCTGACAGTAGCTGTTTTAGCTCTGATTAATGGTCTTCTTTTGACTGGGTTTAGGAGGCACAACCTTGGTGCTTTTTGTTTTTAAGGCACCGTGCAGCATTTAGCTACGGCTAATGAGCTAAAGTAGCTGCATGTTGATTTGTTTTGGTTTCAGTTCGGTTTTGGATGAATGGTGGCTCCCGCTGCCTGAGTCCTGTGTTTTCTAGGATTGGCTCTGGACCCTTCATGGGATGAGCAGGGACCAAAGTTGACAAATGTCTTCTTCTTCTTCTTCTTCTTCTTTCGGCTTCTCCTTTTATCAGGGGTCGAGTTAAAAGTTTCCACCTCTCCCTGTCCTCCACGTCCTCTACTCTCGTTGAGGGGAAATGGTGACACTGTTTATTTCTGTGACACACAGACTATCCCCTTTGCTCCTTAACAACGAGCTCACATGAGGAACTGAAGAGAAAGTTAAATTTCTTGAGTCGGCCCGTGTAAGTAGCTCACTGTCACACTGGCAAACAGTTTGCTCTCTGCAGCGATCCCATAACTAGATGTGCTCTTTTCCACTGTCACAGGGGTATCAATGTTGTCAACTCGAAAATCGATGGCCCCCTCTTCCAGATCCTTTTTGGAAATAACAGCATCTCAAAGTAGGCTCAGTTCAGAATGAATTTCTTGGAGATGGCTTTGTTCTGGAATGCTAAGCTTGGTTTGTGTGTGTGAGATCAGGCAGAGCCGGCAAGAAATGGAAGACTACATCTGTAACCTCGTTCAGAAACACCAGAATGAGAAAGAGGCATCTGCATTACACCCCGGTCCACAGGTATTACATTAAGCCACACGTTAAGTACAGGGGTGCAACAGTATAAGACTGTTTTCCACTTTCTTTTTGTGCAGAACTCAAGTTTTGTCATGGAGGAGAACCAGAAAACGAATTCCTCATCCACTGGCAAGCAGCTCAAGGATGCTTTTTGTGTGAGCGTCGCTTCCTCATTCTTAAGAGTGAAAAAAGAAACCATTGGTCTTTCTTTCTGGTACGTCTTATATTTTAAATAACGTCCTGTTGCAGGTGGTTGGGAGCGTCTTGTACTTCACCACCTTCTGCCTGGATAAACTCGGTCAGCCCCTGCTCAACGAAAATCCCCAGCTAACAGAGGGTTGGGAGATTCCCAAGTATCCTTAAGATCAGACATTTGAGTGCCGAGTGTTTAAACGTCTCAGGTTTTTCTGTTTGTACATTAATGTTTGTACCTCTCAGATGTTCATGTACGCATTCCTGAATGACCTGTGCAAAAAGGTATCAGCAGGTGTTTGCCCAGATCATCGCTTTAGAAGGGCAGGAGGTCCAGATCAAGGAGAAGAGGTAAAGCAAACCGAATGTATCTGATCTATTAGAGGTGGAGGTCATGGAAAAAGTCTGAGCTGTGTGGAGTAGTTTAATGTGATTATTGATGTTCATCTCAGTTCATTGGAGAGTGTTTAGTCTGTAATGTGATTTGACCTTTTTATATAAAAGGTTCATATTCATGGTGGTTTCTTGTTCAGGCCAAAACCGTGCTGCTTTAACTGCGGCGCTGACGGCCATCAACTCCGTGACTGCCCAAAGGTAATCTTATTCAAAGTGTGCGCTGTCATTATAGGAAACTGTATTAATAAATGTGCAGAAAACTGGGTGGATGGACAAGCAGAAAATTTGCGTACATCAGCTGCTATGTGTATGTAAAGGATAAATGTTTTGATAGATAAAACTTTGAGAGAGGAGTAGAGGATGGATGGATGGGTGAACTAAAATGAACTGGATTGATTTATAAAATGATGAATGGGTTGACAATTTTGGATGGATTCAAAACTAAAGTGTTAAAATTGATGGATGGAAATTGCAGAAACGAACATGCGGATAGAAAAGTGAATATTTGGATGGGTAGTTTGAAATTTAGATGAATGTATAGATACGGTGGTGTGAAAAAGTGTTTGCCCCCTTCCTAATTTCTTGCATGTTTGTCACACAAGTGTTTCAGAACATCAAACCAATTTAAATATTAGTCAAAGACAACACAAGTAAAAAGTTTAAGTGAAAGTGTTTATTATTATGGGAGAAAAAAAATCCAAACTTACATGACCCTGTTTGAAAAAGTGATTGCCTAATAAATGGTTGGGACCCCCTTAGCAGCAACAACTGCAACCAAATTTTTTACAGCATTGTGGAGGAGTTTTGGCCACTCATCTTTGCAGAATTGTTATAATTTAGCCACATTGGAGGGTTTTCGAGCATGAACAGCATTTTTAAGGTCATGCCACAGCATCTCCATAGGATTCAGGTCAGGACTTTGACTAGGCCACATTTGGTTCTTCATTTCAAGTCTTCATTTGTTTTTCTTCAGCCATTCAGAGGTGGACTTGCTGGTGTGTTTTGGATCATTGTCCTTCTGTAGAACCCAAGTTTGTTTCACCTTGAGGTCATTAACAGATGGCCAGACATTCTCCTTCAGGGTTTTTTGGTAGACAGCAGAATTCATAGTTCCATTTATCACAGCAAGTCTTCCAGGTCCTGAAGCAGCAAAACAGCCCAAGATCATCAAACTACCACCACCATATTTTGCTGTTGGTATAATGTTCTTTTTCTGAAATGCTGTGTTACTTTTACGCCAGATGTAATGGGACACACACCTTCCAAAGAGTTCAACCTTTGTCTCGTCAGTCCACAGAATGTTTCCCGAAAGTCTTGGGGATCATCAAGATGTTTTCTGGAAAAATTGAGACGAGCTTTAATGTTCTTTCTGCTCAGCAGTGGTTTTCATCTTGGAACTCTGCCATGCAGGCCATTTTTGCCCAGTCTCTTTCTTAGGGTGGAGGCATGAACACTGACCTTAACTGATGCAAGTGAGGCCTGCAGTTCTTTGGATGTTGTTGTGGGGTCTTTCGTAACCTCTTGGATGAGTCAGCGCTGCGCTCTTGGGGTCATTTTGTTCGGCCGGCCACTCCTGGGAAGGTTCACCACTGTTCCATGTCTTCGCCATATGTGGTTAATGGCTCTTACTGTGGTTTGCTGGAGTCTCAAAGCTTTAGAAATGGCTTTATAACCCTTTCCAGACTGATAGATCTCAATCACTTTCTTTCTCAATTGTTCTTGAATTTCTTTGGATCTCGGCATGTTGTGTAGCTTTTAAGGATCTTTTGGTGTACTTCACTTTGTCAGGCAGGTCCTATTTATAAGTGATGTCCTGCTTGAGAACAGGTGTGGCAATAATCAGGCCTGGGTGTGGCTAGGGACAGTGAACTCAGGTGTGATAAACCATAGTTATGTGATGTTTTAACAAGGGGGCAATCACTTTTTCACACAGAGCCATGTAGGGTTGGATTTTTCTCAATTTAATAATAAACACCTTCATTTAAAAACTGCATTTTGTTTACTTGTCATCTTTGACTAATATTTACATTGATTTGATGTTCCAAAACACTTGAGTGTGACAAACAAGAAAAAAAAATTAGGATGTCAGGAAGGAGGCAAACACTTTTTCACAGCACTGCAGAAAAGTATGAATGGCATGGATAATTGGAGTCAAAATTGGCTGGGTGGATGGACTGGAACCTGGTTTGTTGCATGGATGGATATTTAGTTGGATGTATCATAGATTGGATTGATGGTAAGGAGATTGGCTTGATGCTGATACGTGGCAAGAAAATCTGCTGGTTTGAGGCTGAGATCTGACGAATGTAACATTGACTTGTTACAGCAGTAACTTGACCAAATAAAGCAAGCAGGTCAGTAAACATCCATCCGTTTGTTCCTTCTGTTCTCCAGCCGAAAGACATGGCACGCATCAACGAGAAACGGAGAGAGTTTTTTGCGCAGGCCAACAATCAGGGCAATAACCAGAGTAACCAACGGTACCACGCAGAGGAGGTGGAGGAGCGCTTCTCCAAATACAAGCCTGGAGTAGTGAGGTCAGTATGTGCCTCTCATCACACACCAATCTATTCAGGCTTTGGACCTGTTTGGATCTTGGCTTAAAATGTGGTAATAGTCTGAGGCAGAGCTATTGTACTGTGGTGGGGCTGTGGTAGCCTAGCGGTTAAAGTACTGGACTATGGACCAAAAGGTCTAGGGTTCAAATCCCATTTCTGCCAAGCTGCCACTGTTGGGTCCTTGAGCAAAGCCTTTAACCCACAATTGCTTGGATTGTAAGACTGTATCAATTGTAAGTCGCTCTGGATAAGGGTGTCTGCTAAATGCTTTAAATGTAAGCTATACAGTCACATTTTTGCTATAAGACTGACCCTAAAGTTTCTCATATAATATATATAAAACCTGCCCCTACATTATACTCTTGATTCTCAACTTGTAAACACTCTCTTGCAGTCAGGAGCTGCTGGATGCCCTTGGCGTCGTTTCCAACACGCTACCTCCTTACATCTACCGTATGAGAGAGCTGGGTTACCCACCAGGCTGGTTAAAGGAGGCCGAGATGGAAAACTCGGGCCTGACGCTTATGATGGTAAAAGTAAGGACCTCTAATTGAATAAGAATCTTATTTTACAGCCGTTGACGACGAACAATGGGAAAATCTTTGCAAAATTCTGTTCTAAGCATCAGGGGAAGACGAGGAGAACGGCCCTAACCAAAACGTGACCTACGACGTCTCAAAGCTGGTGGATTTCCCCGGGTTCAACGTGTCTGCGCCTTCCAACGTCAGAGATGTAAGTGTTTTTGAATGTTTGTGCGTCACTACTGTTTACGTAGGGAGTGACGTGGACTGTGTTGAGCGCTGGGAAATGTAGTGAGGAAAAGCCGTGTTTTTCACTTGCAGTACATTATTGAATAAATTGCACAAGATATTCGATACTTTGTTATAGAATAAGCTATATGTTGATGATTTTGCCCAACTTTAGTGTAATGTAAAGTTTTAAGCCTGTTTAAGGTCGGCTACATTACATCTTAAACTCTTGGTTTACGATAAATTCGACTTCTGATTTGTTGGAATGTATCACCATCGTTAATTATTTACACTTACAGCATTTAGCAGACACCCTTATCCAGAGCGACTTACAATTGGTACAGTCTTACAATCCAAGCAATAGTGGGTTAAGGGTCTTGCTCAAGGACCCAACAGTGGCAGCTATGCAGAAGTGGGATTTGAACCCTGGACCTTCTGGTCCAGAGTCCAGTACCTTAACCGCTAGGCCACCACAGTCTATTTGAAAAGACACCGCCTGCTGGATTCTGGATTTTCTGTCACATTTAAATTGAAAACACCTCATATGTACTGCTTTTTTTATCTGCACTAAATAAAACAAACAACAATAATGCATTTTAAGCGCCTTTACACAACACCCAAAGACACTTTACAGATGAAAAATATATAGCATAAAATCTTAGATGCAAAAAAAAGCGTAATACATGTTTTGGTACTACATTTAGAAATGGATATTGGGTTAACCATAAATCTGTGGTTACAAAAAAAATTTCTTTTGACTTGATTGTACTTAACTGAAATATCCACTGCGCAATGGGGAATATAAAACAAGCGATAGTTCACTTTTTCAAATAATTTGTTTGTATTTTTCAGGATTTTCAGGTCATTTGGTTCTGTCCCAATGCAGCCTCATCAGTGGAAGGCCACTTTTGCTGATTTTTTGTCTGCTACGTTCCCATCGGTAAACACCCCATCATCTTTTTTTTTTGGGATATTTGCTTAAGCTTCTATGTGAAACTTAAGTCCTTTTATTGAACAGCCCGGATCCAAATGTGTGAAAAGGAGTCACGAGTCCGAGCCGAACCCACACCAGAGCAAGAAGCGGCGGTCCGGTTCTGATATGGCTGGAAGCTCAGACATGGACACTGATTCAGGTAGAGAAATGGTGATCAGTTCCTCTATTGGACGCTTCAAATGTAGGCAGTTTGAATTATTATTATTATTTATTATTATTATTTTTTTTCTTTTCTTTGTTCTCTGCTCTGTCTTTGTTTAGCCTGCAGCTAAAATTGGCTTAGGGCTTAAATGTGACTTGAGCCGGCCAGATTTTGTGCAGCCTAAGCGGCTTAAACCACATGGAATCTGACTTCTAAATCGGGTTCAAACCACGTTAGTATGTGCTATAAACCTGATCTGAACCGTATTTCAAGATGTGTGGTTCTGATTTGGTGCTTGGCTCTTATCAGCTTATGTTAGGTTCCTTTATTAGAGTACAATCAGAAAAATACAGAACATTTGTAAGCAGTGTTAAGATATACCGAGATAGATAAACAGCTGGATTCTGAAGAAGCTTTATCAGGAACGGTCTTTTTTGAAAGGGGAGCAGCCAAGAACCCACTTTTTCTGAAGGGGAACAGTGGAAAAGCTAAGATATGCTAAAGTTTACAAAGATTGGACTGAAGATTGTGGAAAATTCTATAGTGACGACGGTTGAAATTTTGGGTCCAATTGTTGACAGTGTGTTATCTATGGTCATTAAAGCATTGGTAAATTGACAAATATAATGGTGGCCTAAGATTTTTGCACAGTACTGTATTTACTACCAACAGGTAACTTTAGCCTTCTGCATGCTACTTTGCGCACATGCCTGCATCGTTACTATAGCAACCAATCTGGATTTGAAAAACAGTCAGCCAGTGTGATTTTTGTAGCGCTGTGGTGCCACTGCCTATTAATCCAGGGATTGTGGTAGTTGCCACATTTAGCCACTTGACCAAGACCCTTAGCCCTCAATTGTATGGATTGGAAAGCTGTATCGGTTCTAAGTCGTAAATGGGTGTGTCTTCTTGGGTGTGGAGCGTTTGGTTTGTGTAGGAGTGCTACCTGTTTATAAAGGCTTGGTTGGATATCTATAAAAGACTACAAGTGACAGAACTACAAATAGTGCTGTTTGCATGCCTGTTCTGTCTCCCCACAGATCAAGACACCCCTAAACGAGCCCGATCGGACAGTTTCCATTTTCAGCCTCCGCTTCCTCCCGGGTCACCGCTCATCGGCACCCCTCCGCCTTTACCCCCGGGAACGCCTCCGGTCACACCCACCCCGCCTCCTCTTCCTAAAGGCACGCCTCCTCCGACTCCGCCAACAAACGTTGGTTCCCCGATTCTACCGAGCAGAGGCAGCGCCGGGGGCGAGGAATCGGAGGACGGCCTGACGTTAGAGGAGCTGGAAGAGCAGCAGCGCCTCCTCTGGGCGGCGCTCGATAGAGCCGATAACGGGACCAGCGACTCGGACACGGGGCCACCGGGACGCCTGGCATGGGCTCGCCCCGCGTTTCAAACCAGGGTGAGGAAATGGAAGCTTCCAATCAGGGGGAGATACCAAGCACCCCCTCATCTCCTGCTGAAGCGGCCGGCAGCGTTTCCGAAGACAAAAGTGGCGACAGTCAGAATAACGAAGACACGGGCATGGAGTCGTGCGGCGAGCTCATCGTTCTGGATGAGGTTTCTCAGGAAACTGATTCCTCAGCCGAACAGAACGGAGTGAGCACGGTTCCTGATGACGCCGCCGCCACCCCGGCTTTGGAGACGCAACCGGCTGAAGACGAGGATGAAGCCGCTGTGATGAAAATAACTTCGGTTCCACACCGAAGTAAGTTTGCTGAAGGTATAATTCCCTTTGAGGACACTCCAGAGTTCACGGAGGTCGCCGAGGCGACGGGGGTTTACCTCAAGATTCGTGACTTGCTCAAAGGCTCGCCTCGAAATCAGGCCAAAGGCAAGAAGTACACCTCTTGATCTTCTTTACTGAGGCACCGTGGACATTGTTTTGGTCGCAGGATATTTGTCCTACACGTTTTTGAGATTTTTATACAATCCTCCGATCACTTTCCGCCCTGAAACTGGCCCTGGGTCAGTTTGTTTGCTCGTGCTTTTATAACGCCAAAAGCCACCTCTTTTGTAAGCATCCATTTAGAGTAGTTTTACGTATGTACAGTTTTATAAACAGATCCCTCCCTTTGCGTCTTCCTTCTCTTCTGGTGGTTCTTCCAGCACGGGTCTCCTCGACGGTTTGTCGCCCCGGGAATCTCTTTTTTAAATTTTCCCTCAGGACCGGTAGACATCTGCATTTTCTTTTTAACTCTTAACTTATTTGAGGCGGCACTTCACCGTGTCCGTGCTGCTCTGGGTTTTACTTTGAATGTTCAGATGTCATGGTCCAGATGTCCGCAAGAGCGAGGGAATAAAATTTTCAGATTTTTCCTAAAATTGCTTACAACAGCTGTTTATTGTATAAAATACATAAACGATTGGTCACACCCTCAGCATCTGCCTGAGCCCCTGTTCACACATGAGTGTATTTGAAAAAAGGGTCGGCCCACTGTTTCTGTTATTACATACAAGTTTTACAAAAGGCTTCAATGCTAGTATTTCATTTCTCCAGTCTTTATTGTGCACTGTACTTCCATGATGACACCTCCACCTGTCCAGTCTTAAAGCGCTTCCTACAGGACTCTCTCAGTCCATATACACACATTAAATAACCAGATCACAGCTGAATTTCTGCAGTTACCTGATTATTCAAGTGGTTATGTAAACAGTGTATTTTGATCTAGAAATCAGGTTAGGATATCTGAAAAAGAAGGCTGGATTTTACTCCGTAATAAGATTTCTCAGCATAAGTTAACCCCTAATCTGATTTGTGCTTTTTTTTTTTTTTGGTAAGTTTTCTTAGTCAAACACAGTGGCCAGGTGCACTTATTTCTATTCTTTGGGCTTTATTACACAAACATGGTTCTCTTGCAGGATCTGGCAACCCAGGAATTAAACACTTCACCCACATAATGGCTTTTCCTGCCTTAAAATGCAGGTTATGCTCAAGGAAATTAAGGATTTAATTTAATTATTGAAGTTTGTAGTTTGGCAGATCATTCCGTGAGTCGATTGGTTGGTTGAAAAGCATAAATCCAGTTATTGCTTGTCATGTAAACCTGGTGGTTTCCCATTATCTGATTACTTAGTACAATGAAACTTGATTGGATTACTGATAATTTCTGCAGTGGTACCGTTATTCTTTGAAACATTAACATTTTCAGTTTGGGTTTTCTTTCTACACTTCTTCCATGTGTGGCTGAAGAAATGCCAACTCCTGTTTGTTTTTTTTACTCTGGATTTCTCTGGCGTGAGCAAGCGTTCACGGAGGAGCATGCAACGCTGATGGGCCACTGCTCACTACAGTGAGGAACCTGGGGAAATATTGCCATGTTTGTTTTGATTTAATTTTCGTTGTGTCAGCCTGTACCAGTAGCTTTGTAGTACTTGAAATATCTTTAGAATTTAATTATTATATCAAACATTATAGTGCTGAAAGAGGCCATTACAGATCACCGTTACCAGGAAGGGGTGCACTTGGTCTGCAACAATTTTTAAGGTAATGTTTATCCACATAAGAGCCAGGACCCAGTGTTTCCCAGTAGAACATTATGGCTGATCAGGGTATTGTGTTTCTTTACCCATCATCCTGTCTTCCTGATCCATGTGTAGCTTTATAAAAGCCTAACGCACTCCACAAACCATTGTCTCCACTGTTGACCACTGAATTGTAATGTATAGTGGGGCAAAAAAAAGTATTTAGTCAGCCACTGATTGTGCAAGTTCTCCTACTTAGAAAGCTGAGAGAGGTCCGTAATTTTCATCATAGGTACACTTCAACTATGAGAGACAAAATGAGAAAAACAAATCCAGGAAATCACATTGTAGGATTTAATTGTAAATCATGATGGAAAATAAGTATTTGGTCACCCACAAACAAGCAAGATTTCTGGCTCTCACAGACCCAAACTACTTCTTTAAGAAGCTCTTCTGTCGTCCACTCGTTACCTGTATTAATGGCACTGTGGCTGTACAATGGCTCCAACTCAACCATGGCCAAGACCAAAGAGTTGCCGAAGGACACCGGGAAGAAAATTGTAGACCTGCACCAGGCTGGGAAGAGTGAATCTACAATAGGCAAGCAGGTTGGTGTGAATAAATCAACTGTGAGAGCAATTGTAAGAAAATGGAAGACATACAAGACCATTGATGATCTCCCTCGATCTGGGGCCCCACACAAGATCTCATCCTGTGGGGACAAAATGATCAAGAGAACGGTGAGCAAAAATCCCAGAACTACACGGAGGGACCTGATGAATGACCTGCAGAGAGCTGGGACCAACAAGGCTACCATCAGTAACACTACGCCAAGAGAGACTCAGATCCAGCAGTGCCAGGCGTGTCCGGTATTAAAGTATTGAGTTGAACTTTTGTTATTGACCAAATACTTATTTTCCACCATAATTTACAATTAAATTCTTTAAAAATCCTACAAAGTGATTTCCTGGATTTTTTTCCCCTCATTTTGTCTCTCATAGTTGAAGTGTACCTATGATGAAAATTACAGACCTCTCTCATCATAAGTAGGAGAACTTGCACAATCAGTGGCTGACTCTTTTGCCCCACTGTAATCATAAACGTTTACTCGTCCCTGCATTTCGGCTACAATGGAAACTTGCTGACAGCACCATAAAAGGTGAAAACTACTTTTAGAATCAATAGGGTTTTCAAGCTGAACCATACATGGATATGGATTTATCGTCTTACTTTCCCAAGTGTTAAGATAGGAAAGTGTTCAGTTCCTTTTTTTCCACAGTAGTGAAACTGAAACTAACAAATACAGTGGCACAGTGGTTAGCGCTGTCACCTCACAGCTCTAGGGAATGGGGTTCGAGTCCAGTACAGGCTCTGGCCGTAAATATATATGAATGATGAAAATGTGAAAATGAATGATTTAAGAAATGTAAGTCGTGGCCTCTAGTGTCTCACAATATTTATTTATTCACATTTCTGCAGAACACATTAAATGCCATAGACCAATACTGACCTGCTTACAATAATGACACTGAGGCCAAGTTTCTACTGAATTTCTTAAAACACACAATAGCGACAGCATCATCCAACTCGTGTAGTGTTGTTCTTAGGATTTTGGGAAATTGGGTACCTTGGTCCCTCATTTAGGACCACAGTTCTAAAGAAATAAAATGTTTGATAATGTGTCATTATCACACTTGATGTGTATGGGAGCATGACCTGTGATTGCACCCTCTGGTATTGAAAAAATACAATTGCATCAGATAATAAATAAACATAACGTGACATTGTGTATCTTCACGATGCACATCCTGACATTTCTGCATTGCAATGCATCTTGTCATGACGCATTGTTACACCACTAATTGGCACGTTCCTCCCTTATAAGCAGACAGACAACCGTCTCTTTATATTTGATTTGTGAGACTTGTGAAGTCCTTTAATAACGAGGAGACTGCTGTAAGAAAGTTGCTCATTTGAATTCTTCATAAGATAGGGGCTTGCAGTTTAGTACACATGATAGTCGTGTGACTGCACTCTCGGTATCTCAGTCGAGCTGCCAAAAATAGACGGGACAAGACCTTGGATCCTCTGTTACCAAAACAAACACTTGTTCATGTTACACTGTCAATAACAGGCTGAATCGGAATCGTTTAAGGTCTAACGTGGCTTGATTCAGTGACTTGTATAAGCAAAATTCAAGACGTGTGTTGTAGTGGGCTGCCAAATTGTACATTATCTAACGAGATGCAGGTTCTAATCAGAAAAGGGCTTAATCCCCTGCCATGCGAGTGCAGACATCTGCTCAAATACAGCAAAGCACACCCGTCTGCTTTCACACTAACACCAAACAAAGATGGTTCCGTTGTATTACATGTCTTTCTATTACCTAAAACTTCACAATACGGCACCAAACAGTGGCAACTTTGCTGAGAGAGGTTTTCTGTCACATTTTAACCCAGCTTTTCCTACAGTTAAGAGTATTTATGAAATTTCCAAGTACTACTACTAATAATAATTGTGATACTTATTATTGTTCTTACTATATTTACTGTTAACAAATGAATTCTCTTGCGTTTTCTGAATTCATAGCCACGATATCGTTAAAAAACGTTCAAACCCACGTCACGTCCTAAATCCCTAAAGCACGTATAACTAGTATGCTAAATATTAACGCAAGCCTCTTATAATAGCGCACTACCTCGTACACTTTGTAGTGCGATTCAGGACACAGCCAGGTTTAAACTTGGCCAGATGAGCTGCGTCACCACGTCACCTTTCAGAAGTTCCCCGGTTAAATCCTAATAAAGTCAGGCAGCAGTCAGTGGGATTAAAGCGCCGAACTGCGTGCACAGCTGCCGCTTTCGTCTGGATGTAACAGGTAACAGTGGGCCAAATGCGTCCGTTATGTGGGTTAGAAGTATTTCTTGGTTTTTAGGAGGGTCACTTTTTTTTTTTTACCCGCGAACGAAAAGCGAGCCGCTCCGTTAGCCTCTGGAGTTTGCTAATTTAGCTGCGAGCTGCGTAACGTTACCTGGTTCCCTCCTGCTTTGTTGACGTAAGTCACACTTTTGTGGGTCTGCTTAGGTCTTTTCCAGTCAAACGGCTTGTCTATGCTGTTGTGTTGTTTGTAGGTTGAGCTTGTGTTACGTGCTGTGTATGTGTAGCTGCGGCTAACAGAGCTAGGCGTCGTGTTAGCCGGCTGAAGTGACATTGCGGAAGGAGAGGCTTCAGTCCAGACCTGGTGCATGACAGCACGTTTTCACAGCCTGACTCTACTCTCACCTCTGACACACTGCTGTAGTGAGGCGCTTTGGACTTCTACAAGTTGTCTAGGTACAGAGTGAACAGCTGGACGTGTTATTAAGTGGCTCTTTAATTGTTCTGAGACTGGGTCTGCGCACACGGGCAGATCTTCTACCTGCATTGGCACCTAGATACCCGCAGCCACGTGTTATTGTGTCTTTGTGTAGATTGAAGTCGTGTTTATGACCTGTAGTCTCCCAGCCATGAAGGTACTGGATTCTAAAGAATATTCAGGGTTCTAGTCCCGGCATTGACAAGCTGCCACTTGGGAAATGGACAAAAACTGGTTGGGTTGAACCTTGTTTGACCAATTGTAAATATAAAATCAGATCAACTTCTCATTCAAATAGGGTTGCTCAGAGGTAAGAGTTGCAGCTCTTGGGTTTGGGTCAGGTGCAGTCAGAAATTCTGCAAAAAAGGGTGCGCCCATGGCCAGGCTCTTTCATTTGTTCCTTTATAGCTGATACATTTACATTTATAGCATTTAGCAGACACCCTTATCCAGAGCGACTTACAATGGGTACAATCTCACAATCCAAGCAATTGTGGGTTAAGGGTCTTGCTCAAGAACCCAACAGTGGCAGCTGGGCTGAGGTGGGATTTGAACGCTGGACCTTCTGGTCCAGAGTCCAGCCTCTTAACCACTAGTCTACCAATCAATTTGAGCATAGCAGAGTGTGACCAAAAGTACAGATGCACATCCCACCCCAATTCAGGAAACTACACCATGAGCTATGTGTTTTATTCAGTTACTGCTGCATCTGGTATAGCAGATATTCCTGTGTTATGAAATTAGTCTTTTAAGTCACATGTTATTGTAGTACATGTATTGTCCAAAAATCTTCCGCAAGCTGTGCCAACCGTTTGACCAAACAGAACAGTGAGTAGGCAAATACACTGGTTTATTTGTTCTACCTGTGTGTTCGTTCAGCGTCTTTGGTGCGGAACGAAACCGTAAACCCTTTCATGTTGAGGTTACTGTGTGAGTTTTCCACTATGATGAATATC
Source organism: Ancistrus triradiatus (assembly GCA_025084515.1). Taxonomy (NCBI): domain Eukaryota; kingdom Metazoa; phylum Chordata; class Actinopteri; order Siluriformes; family Loricariidae; genus Ancistrus; species Ancistrus triradiatus. The sequence continues at coordinate 66,303 of JAJAGP010001907.1, forward strand.
TTGAAGGACACAGCTCTGTGAATATGTCGAGAATTTATTCTCCCTTTTGAGTTGGTCTCCTTCCCATATGATTGAATATTTTTGTCACTGTGATTTTTAGTGGGATGCTGGAACATTTAATTGGGGCTAATGATGCTCATGGATCCACTTAAAGCAGAATTCCCCAAGCTGTAAGGAAGCAAGATTAGAAAAAAAACATTACAGTGATTTGAAGGTGTGGTGAGAAAAGGTGTGGATCACACAGCCACGCCCGTTTTGACTCATGAGCTTTAGAATGATTATTATTCACAATGATCTGAGATGTACAGGGATGTGCTGTTTAACGTCTGCGCTGTGAAACAGGACGTTGACCATAATCGGTCTTTTTAGGCTGCTGTATTGTAAATATAAAGGGTATTTTGACAGGAAAGCTGTGCAAAACCCATACGCGAATGTGTCGGAGAGAAACGCTACCATCTACACTCTGTCGTTCAAGTGAATGGACCTTGATCAGGTGGACATTAAACAAGGCACACCTGTATTCAGACTCTGTATTGCAGCACATGATCAGAATGTTATCTTTGTTCGATAGCATTGATTGGTTCCTGTGTTTCCTGCAAGTGTAGCAACGTCACTTGTTAATTAGGTTCTTTGTCCGTTGCGTCTTCCCATGAGCTCCGAGATCGACATCTGGTTCCAGCGTACGGTGTGTCTGTGAACTGGCAACACTAATTTCCTTAATCCTTTGGTTCTCATTTTCTTAATCCGTTAAGTAAGCCAGTACGTTTCTGTAATGGTTTATAATTAATGCATGCTGAGGAAAACTGGAGTGTAATAAACACCATCTGCGTTAGGAAGAGCTTCGCAAGGACAAGTTTACAAGTCAGTCAGTCAAGTTTGAGCAGGAATTCTCCCTGTATGTCAGACGTGTTCTGCTGGTTTGAGTTCACGGAGGGTTCTGCACACATTGGGAACGCGAAATCCACCATTTCTGTTCTATCACACTGATTAAATGGTTCCTGAGCAGGGCTGTATGCTTGCATTGTTTTGTTGTCTGTTGTAGCATCATTTTGCTTATGGTTGTCTTTTCTTACCCCACTTCCTTTTTGGCTTTTATTGTCCATTTTGTAAAAGCGTAACTGTGGTGATGTGAGACTGGGTCAATGGTTTGTGGAAAAGCAAAGACAGCTGACGAAGAACTAACCGAGGAACCATGAGCACGACTAAGCCCAGCGGGCTCAAAGCCCCTAGCAAGATCAACAGACCAGCTGGGGCCGGAACAACCAAGGCGGCGGTCCCATCCAGTAAGTGCCCTGCATTCCCCTAAACAGTTTAGGGGCCAAAATGTCAGTGCATATGTAGAGATTAAATATAATACAGGTGTGTTTATTTGTTCTTAATCTTTTATTTTATAGCCGCCCCTAAAACAGCCCCTTCTGACAAAGCCTCAGCCGATAACCAGGAATCTACCGAAGACTTCAATATTGGCGACCGAGTATGGGTGAATGGCAACAAACCAGGCTTCGTTCAGTTCCTGGGAGAGACCCAGTTTGCCCCAGGTCAGTGGGCTGGCATCGTCTTGGATGAGCCCATTGGAAAAAATGATGGCTCAGTTGCAGGGGTGCGCTACTTTCAATCCGAGCCTTTAAGGGGCATCTTTACACGACCTTCCAAGCTTTCTCGCAACGAAGGCGAAGCTAATGGAACAACAGCACCTCCGTCGCCGACACCTTCCCCGACGCCTTCCACAACACCTTCCACGACGACAGTGACGACGACAGCACCAGCAGCGGCACCAGCAGCGGCACCCGCACCCGCGGCCACTCCATCAGCTACTCCTGCAACCAAAAAAGCCGTTCCAACCACGAAGCCTGCCACCAACCTGACCAATTCTGAGTCGGTGTCCAATCTGTCAGAGGTGGGCTCGGTGAAGAAAGGAGAACGGGAGCTGAAGATGGGTGATCGGGTCCTGGTGAGAATTATGGCTACTAACTAGATAGTTATTTTGCATTGAGTAACCAAAATAGCTCAACGCTAGGTACTGTTATTAAAATAATGCTAAGAATATTGAGTACTTCCATGAGTTTATATGGTGGTGCCAAAATGGCTTGTCACTGTGGTTATGTAGCGATTATGGAACTGGTCTACTGACCAGAAGGTTTGGGGTTGTAGTACCAGCACAGCCAAGCTACTGTTGGGCCCTTGAGCTTGGCCCATAACCCTCAATTGGTGGCCAGCACAGGCTGTGTGTAATACTTTGTGTGTTAACTTGTTTCTAAGGTGGGTGGCACAAAAGCTGGGGTAGTACGCTTCCTGGGGGAGACGGATTTTGCCAAGGGTGAGTGGTGTGGAGTGGAGCTGGATGAGCCTTTAGGCAAGAATGATGGCGCAGTGGCAGGAACCAGGTACACATCCCTGCTTAAATATTACATAATGGTGTTTTCAGTTTAATCACATCTCTGGTGATCTATAGAAATGCGTCGTGATTTTCAGGTACTTCCAGTGCCAACCCAAATACGGCCTGTTTGCCCCGGTGCACAAAGTGACGCGCATCGGCTTCCCCTCTACCACTCCAGCCAAGGCGAAGACCACAGCGCGGAAGGTGACTACCCCGGGTCTGAAACGCAGCCCGAGCTCCTCCTCCGTCAGCTCCATGAGTTCAGTGGCTTCATCTGTGAGCGGAAAGCCAAGTCGCACCGGCCTGGTGAGTTATTTGTGTTTATGGTCATTGAAACAGCTTTCGGACACAAATTAGCTTTTATCTTCTGTTATGTGATGAAGTGGGCTGGAAAAGCAAAATATTTTACATTTGATATATTAAGTAACTCTTAAGTAAACACTTTTCCTTTGTAGCTGACAGAAACATCGTCCCGTTACTCGCGCAAGATCTCCGGGACCACAGCGTTGCAGGAGGCGCTGAAGGAGAAGCAGCAGCACATAGAGCAGCTCCTTGCAGAGCGGGACCTAGAGCGGGCCGAAGTCGCTAAAGCCACCAGCCAGGTCGGAGAGGTGGAGCAGGAGCTCACGATCCTCCGAGAAGGTCAAGAACAGGTCTGCTTAATGTTATCCTGATATGTATTTGAAGTATTACGGTTGAAGTCATAACTTTTTAAAACCAACATTCAGTTTTTGTGTTTCTTGTATGTGTCTGTAGTATGTGGCAGAAATGGAGGCGAAAATGGATCATCTGCGTAGCCTTGTGGAGGCTGCAGACAGAGACAAGGTGGAGCTCCTAAATCAGCTGGAGGAGGAAAGGAGGTGAGTCGGGTGAAAATTCCAGATCTGGATTAAATGGAAATGTTTGTGAAAATGGTGAGAGTAAGTGTGACGGTTGCACCAGAGATCTGGATTCAGTTGAAGTCTCAGCCCTGCTGCTTTTTGTGTTGAGTTTGTATGTTCTCCCCATGTCTACATGGATACTCTGTGTTCTCTGGATTACTCCCACATTCTTAATGTGTTAGGTCAGGTCGTATAGGGAAGAAGGGAAAAGGGAGTGGGGGGAGGTGGGGGATTGGCCTTGGTGGAGAAATGTCTGGTGATAGGACCTTGTGTTGTATTTGTACTGGGAGTTAGAGCTGTGCAGAACGTCTGGCCTTAAAACAGTCAAAAATGGCCCTTTGATTTTAACTGGGAAGGGAAAAATGACTGAAATATTTGATCTGCACCAGAGAGCAGGAAGGAACTCGGATAGCAAACAGACGAAGCTTGGGAAACAGATCTGAAAGTGTGTGGTCTTTTATTTTTGTTTGTTTGTTTTTCTCTTTTTTGCCTTCTCTATCAGCCAAAAACTGAATGTACCATTTTCAGCTGATAAGAGAAAAATGACAGTTTTTGTCTGGAATTTGTGTATCTAGTTTTCAGTTCATTCCTAAACTTATTCAAACTGTCTTGTTCACTAACAGAAGGGTGGAGGACCTTCAGTTTCGAGTGGAAGAGGCTTGCATTACCAAAGGGGACTTGGAGGTAAAGGGGCTAGTCAAAGCAGATCACATTACCCACATCACACATTTCAGTACCTTCAGTGTCCTCCTCATGCGTTGTAATATTTTGCATGCTGTCCATTCCAGAAATCATCCCTTTTTTTTTTTTTATAGAGACCGGATCCCAAATTGGGGGACTGACCTTTTTGTTTATTATATATTAATATTTGATCAAACATTTTATATAACCTATATCAGTTTATATTGGTTTTGACTTTCAGTGGTTTAGATTGATTCTTGTGGATCAGTTAAAACTCAGTTTGAGCTGCTTTGGTTGATGATTTACTAAGGAAGGAGTACAAGACTGAAAGCTGTGGACGAACGTGACGTATTCAAAGTGCATTCAGAAAACCATAGGGTACGTCCAGACCACAAATAACAAGTTAACATGTTGATACATCATCTTTCTAACTCTTATGGATGTGCACTAACTAAGAACACAGTACTTGCTGTCAAGTGTGTTGGCATGAGTCTGGCTTTCTCTAATGTGACAGAATTTTACTCAAACCGTACGCTTTTAAAGGAATGATGCACGGCTTTAACAGAGATCAAGAAATCAATAATTAACCTTTTAAACCAATATGTAAAACAGGTTAGACCTGAGAGCTCTTCTAATGCATTCAACATGCTCTAACTAAGCAAGCTCTTTGCATACGATCACTGTATGGCCTGTAAGTGAGAGTACCTTAAATATGAAGACTCAATAATTCAGCTTATGATGCACTAAAAATGCGCAAATTACAATGTAGTCTCATTTTATACTGTTGGTTAGAGAAGTCCAGGTGGACGTTTGGTACGAGGAGCTCTTCAGAAACCCTTATTCTGTGCTGACAGTGGTTACGTGGTTTGCGCTCACGTTCCGTCTCGAGTCCTATGAAGTGACTCCTGGATCTGTCCTTATCGTGGTGGCATTTTATGTGCTTGCACACCTCCGTGTTTTGCCATTTTACAGCATGTTGCACCTCACCTCACGTATTTGTTTTCTGTAGATGTTTGCTCCTCATGTGTCGTCAGCATTGACATTACCTGCATGTGATATCACCGCTCACCTTACTCCCTTCCCCTTGTCCCGCTCCCTTTTCTCAGCTTGTGCATTGGGCTGGCATGTGATGGTGGCACTGGTTGTGTTTTCTTCCTCTCCCCTCCTTCTGTACTAACAGACGCAGACCAGACTGGAGCATGCCCTTCTTAAGGAACTCGAGCAAAGTCTGCTCTTTGAAAAGACCAAAGCTGACAAACTCCAGAGAGAGTTAGAAGACTCTAGGGTAATGGATCTCCATGTGTGTGCCTTGAGGGGGTTGCTGAGGACGTTTTATTAGTCGATTTATGTGATATATATTTGGCTGATCATTTAGTGTTCACTCTGAGTCCGATTAATGTAGTTCTTTATGAACAGGTTCATTACAGGGATTTTGTTATTATTTAGGTGTGACTCCTATTACAATGCCAGGATTATATAGTAGTTGTTACAGTTGCATGAACACACTTTCTGAAAATGTAGAACTGAAATGTTTAGTTTGTAACCTATTGATATAAATAGAAACAAAAGCTTTTTGTATCTCATGTTGGTATTTGACCCAGGTTTTTATGGTACTGTTGCTGCATTCCCTCATATGAGGGCTAAAATAAATAAAAAAAATGAATTTACTAGTAATCCTTTGATTGCAGTCTGGTCAGAAATACAAGGCAGGGGTTATTTTTGGCCTGGATGAGTAATATAAGTTCCAAACATGCTCCTAAAGGCTTGAACATGCTACTGAGTTTGTTTGTTTATTTTTCTTGTTTTATCCAGAGTCGATCTGGTCAGGGGCACATGGTAGCCAGGCACTTATCCCAAGATGCTCGGGACACCAGTCCAATGCACTGCTGGCTTGGGTTGTTATTTGGTTGGGGGATTCCCTGACCATCCTTGGATTATGTTTCTCAATATATAAATGACTATTTGTTTCATTTTCTCTCATCATTGGGTTCTCTTTATCCACGTGTAGGACTTGTGTGAGCATCTGGTTGGTTTAGACCATATTTATGGAGCAGTTTAGACAATTTGAAAGGGTTCACAAGTGGAAGAAGGGAGTTCTCACCCTTTTCCAAGTCTGTTGAGCAGACCAGTAAAGCTGCATGAGCTTCGGTCCAAAAAGACTTCATGTATCTCTGAGGAAGCACTTAAATCAGCATACCCGTGTGAACCATTAGTAATAATTAGCAATAATTATTGGGGCTGTTTGGAACTTACTACAGTGCCAAAATGACCCCCCAGACTCTGTTCCCTGATACCGGTCAAATTTGTTAGGTGGTGCCCTTTGCTAATGTCTTTGTTTTAACCAAATAGTTGTAGTTTTAGTGCGAGTTTATTGGTTGACCCTGTCCTTAGGTTGCTACGGTTTCTGAGAAGTCTCGTATCCTTGAACTGGAGAGGGACCTTGCTTTGAGGGACAAAGAAGTGGCTGCTCTTCGGCAACACCTGGAGGCTGAAGGAGCTATGACTGGGGACCCTGCAGCTTCAGTCCTTCAAGAAGAGCTCGGTTTGCTTCGTACCCAACTTTCCTCCCAATCTGCAGGTCATCAGGCAGAGCTAGCAGCTTTGCGTAAGAATCTTGACGCAGACGGAAAAGCACATCGTGAAGCCCTGTCCCAGCTAGAGGCCTCGTCCACGGTCTTATCAAAAGACAATGAGCAGCTTCATGCCCGACTGACCGAGGCCGAGAAGGAGAATGCGAACGCCATCGAGCTGTGGCGCTCCAAACTCGAGTCGGCCATCACTTCCCATCAGCAAGCCATGGATGAGCTCAAGGCTTCCTCGGCTAAGGGGACCGGTGACTCCCAGGCTGCCGAGCTGAGGGAACTTTTGGAAAGGCAAAAGGCGGAGCACAAACTACAGCTGAAAGAGATTCAGGCGAAGCACAGCGCCGACGCGTTGAAATTCACGAAAGACATCGAAGAGCTCGGGAAGCAGTTAGACGCCGTGACCGAAGAGAAAGAGCGGCTGGTGGAATCTCTCCGCACCAACCTGGAGAGCACAGAAGAGCAGCACCTGGTGGAATTGGAGGAAGCCTTGGGCAAGCTGCACAACAACGAACTCAGAGTGAAAGAGCTGGAGGAGAATAATGCCAAGCTGGAACGACAGGTAGAGGAGAAGGCTCAGGAGGTCCAGGACCAAAATGCAGCCCTTCAGACTCTACACTCAAAGCAGAGTCAAGGTGACCAGGAGGTACAAAGCGTGTTGGTCCGTGCTGAGGAAGCGGAGAGCAGGGATCGTCTACAACAACAAAAGGTAGGCGCATATTTGTTTTAGGCTTTTTCGCACCAAACACTTTTAGGCACTAAATTGGGATTATGCTTATTCCAAGGCTTTTTTTGGTTTGCATTCAGACTGCAGATAGGACCGCTGTGTGACGATGAAGTGACACATGCCTGGCACATTTCGTGTTGTACCTACTCTGTTGCATATAGGCTCTTCACTGTCGGTCCATTTGTCTGTGTTTTTTCCATTTTAAGCCCAATCTGTTTATACACTTGTATAAACTATCTGTTTATATAAGTACATTTGAAAATGGCAGTTCCTATCAGCTAAGAAAAGTACCTACCCTGAAGTAGGAGCAAAAAACGTCCTATACATGGTGTTCTAAGAACTAATTATTTTATATTATGGGTTTTTTGTACCTCCAAGGTCACAGAGTTGACTTCAGCACTGGAGAGCAAGCAGAAGGAGCTGGAGGGCCTGCAGCAGAACGTCGCCTCACTGCAGCAGAGTAACGGATCACTGGAGCGAGAACTTTCTGACTTGGTATGATATGAGCTTATTTTAAATGCCATGTTCTCACACACTTGAGGGAGTATGATCCGAATGTCTGAGTGGTACTGATAAAGGCTTGTTTTATGTCATAGAAACAAACGGTTAAAGCAGCTTCGGATGCACAGGCCGAGTCCTCACAAGCTGTGCAGAGTAAGTGGATTTGTGGTTTTGGCTCAGAACTGGGTGTTTGCGTAGAAAAAAGTAGCGTCCGGTTCTGACTGACTGGATCTCATTTCTTCAGAATTGCAGGACATGCTTAGTAAGAAAGAAGAACAGTGCTCATCTCTGTCCAGTGAATCAGAAAAGCTCAAGGTTCAACTCTCCGGTAAGGTGAATTGAAGTTGTGATGTTGATTGTGGTTCAGATTGAGCTTCTGTTCCTAAGCTCCTCCTTGCTGTCGTTTCTCCTCAGGTATGGACGCAAAGTTGAAATCGAGTGACGAGAAGCTTGAGCAGCTAACCAAAGATAAAGCCAAGCTGGAAGGTGACATTAGTGAGCTAATCAAGACCTCAGGAGACAGTTCTGCTCAGTTCACCAAGATGAATGAAGACCTCAACCAAAAAGAGAGGTGGGTTTTACTGAAGTCCTGAGGCATACTGGATATCTGGAATCAGCTGGGGGCTTAACATTGAGTGTAATGTAATGACATATTAGGCAAAGGGCAGCCCCTTTGGCTTTGGAGGTAAGAGCTGGAAACGGCAGTTCCTGAGCACCTGGTTTCGGACTCTCCCAATGGAATAGGCTTTGGAAAAATCCCCCCAGTGGCCCTAATCGGTCAAAATAAAAACCATACTGCAAAAACATGAACAAAGCCAGAACTTGAAAAGGAACAAGCTTAAGCCAAAAAATCTTGAAGATAAAGTCAAAGCCAAAATTGTTTCTATAGTGCCTTTTACAACAGAGGAAAAAGTCTCTAAATGTTATTAGGAGGTCCAAAATTAGGTGACCCAACCCCCTTAGGGATGTTGTACACAAGAATTAAATTCCATCACCCAAGCGCTCTTCTTTACCCATAATTGGTTAAAACTGGTGATGTTTGTTTTACAGGAGACTCGAGGAGCTTCAGAGACAGCTTTCAGAGCAGAAGGAGTTGGTCGCTCGCTCTGAGGAGAGCAGGAATCAGGAGCAAGCTCGAGCCAAGCAGGAGACAAAAGACAGCGCTGAGAAACACCAGCAAGAGATTTCCAACCTACAGGAGAAACTCAAGCTGCTGGTACGAGCGGGTGTATTAGAACAGGTTTTTCCTTGGTTACCAAACCTGTAACAGTGTGACTTTTTGACCCTTGTGACCTCCCTGACTTGTCCATTCATGTGCAGGAGAAGAACATCGAGGAGGCTCGAGCTAAGGCTAACGAAGCCCAGGCCTCTGGAGAGAAAGTGCTTGAAGGTGCCTTCGAGAAGCACGCAAAGGAGCTCCAACAGCTGCGGAGTGAGGCCGAGACGGCGCAGCAGCAGCTCAGGCTGTCTGAGGAGAAGTGCCAAAAGCTTAACGCAGAGGTGCAGGAGCTGGTGAGCTTTAAAGAAAAGGCTCAGGTGAGAAAAACACCTCGGCTGTGGCTAGAAAGCATGCAGGTGATCAATAATGTTTCTTGTTGATGGCTGACCAAGATGTGAATAATCGAACATTTGTGAAATGTTTTATCCTCACATGGGGGTGTGCGATATTGCCAAAAAAATGCTATCTCCATATTTTCTGGGATTTTGTCCATAACGATAAATAGACGATATTTTTAGATGAAAAAGCTGTTTGAACCCGTCTCTCAACCTCCTGAATTGGCACAGCCCGTCATAGACAGCTGACTCCTGAAGTTCATCATACTTTTCAAATTCTACACAGCGGTTAGTTCGCAGATGGTGAGAAGCTAGTCTAACTGTCGGGATTGTTTGCAGATCATCTCTTCGAAGTCGAATCACCTCCATGCGAGTGAGAATGAGCTGCGTGTAGCAATAACTCTAACGATGAAGAGGCTGGTGGTGTCTGTTTTTTGTCTCCTGGCACAGTTTGTTCACTCATTTTTATCTTCAGTAATTAGGTAGAACACTGGCTTTTTTGTGCTTGCTGCTTAAGATATTATTGTAGACAATTCATATCGCGCACCCCTACCCTCACGGCATGGTTTATATGTTCCCGGTGTGTTCATAACTTACTACTTACCTCCTTATTACTCATCTCCATAGAGCCTGGCCAGTAGTGACATATGAAGGATTAGAAGTTGGTGGGTGCATCATTTAGTCAGATGCTAGAACCAATTTTCAAGTATGCAGAACTGATCCAGCCGTTCTATCGGTGTCCTTTCATTCTTTGCCATTTCTCCAACTTCATTCTTCATCCACAGGAAGTCCTACATGATGTGGTCTGTCCCAGTTTGCGAGGATATGTCCCATATTACTGGAAGATGTTCCTCTGTGCAGCCCCAGCCACTTGGTTGTGTTTCTCAGTTTATTCTGGGTCCTACCTGCCTGTTGAAGCTTAGTGCTAGGTGCTGGAATGTCTCAGGGGGCCTGTTTGCACAGTTATACCTTTTTGCTTTTTGTGTGCTCTGAATTTTGATTGATTTTTCTTTTTTTTTTCTTTTTTTTTATTTTTTTTATTGTCTACACTGTCAAAAAATGTGGTATAGGTGTATTAGTTCCTTAAAGTAGAAACTATATAAACCGTGTGTATCCTTGACAAAGGGCCAGCTTTGTATCTTAAATGAAGTTGGAGTAAGATGCTGTTCTTCTTTCTAATAATATACAGTCAAACCCAGTGGGGTCAAAATCCCTCATACAGTATAGCGGAAAGTTTGATACTGGAGTCCGACTGTACTAAGAACAGCAAATTGGTGTTGGTAAATTAAACCACAGTTAAGTACCTCGTTTTCTGACAGTGTAGCAGCTGGCAGGTATATGCAAGTGCTTTCCATACTCTTGTTTTGGTTATATACTTGGATAACTGTTGCTTTGTGATGGTGCTTCTCCTTCACTTATTCTTTGTCCCTGCATTTGTTGGTATGTCGGTTTTTTTTTTTGTTTGTTTGTTTTTTGTTTCATCAACATGACCTTCCCCTTTTCTTTTTCCTCCCCTCAATCAGTCGCTCGCTGCTGAATTGGCTTGCTCCAAACAAGGGGCTGACAAGCTTGCTGCTGAGCTTGGGGATCTGAGGTTGTTGTCTGAAAGTCTCTCTAAGGAAAGGAACGATGTTCTTGGTCAGAAAGAAACACTGGAGACGCAAATCTCAGAGTCACATTCAAAGATATCGCAGTTGGAAGAGGTCCAGAAAGACCTTTCGTCCAAAAACGATGAACTGAAAGCCTTTAATGAGCAACTGGGCAATGAAATGAAGGAACTTTGTTCCGACAGACAGCACTTGCTTGAGGAAAAGTCGTCACTCAGCAATGAGAATGAACAGCTTTCCAAAGATTCACAGAATCTGATAAAATCCCTGGAAGAAAGTAAAATTGAGACCGCGAACCTCAAAGATGCAGCAGCACATAACTTGGTTCAGATTGAAGCGCTTGAGAAAGATAAAGTGGAAAGACAGGCGGCCATTCTGAAATATCAGCAGGAGATCCAGCAGTATGAGAGCCGTAGTGCTGAGTTAACTCAAGAACACACCAAGGCTTGTGAGGCTCGAGATAAGCTTCAGGAAGAGCTTAGAAGCTGCCAGGAGGAACTGAAGTCCATTAAGTCTGTGTGTGAAAAGAATGCAGAGCTTCAATCCGTACTGCAGTCTGAGAAAGTAGATTTCTTGGCCACAATTGCGAAGTTGCAGGTGGAAACGGAACAGCTTCGAAATGACAACGCAAAAGTGTGGTCAGACCTCAAAAGTGCCATTTCTGATAAAGAATGTCTTGCGACTGAAAAGGCAGACCTTCAGAAGCAGCTTCACACCACAAAAGTGGCATTGGACCAGTCTGGTAGGGATAACACACAGCTCCAGGCCTCCAAGGACAGCTTTGCCAGAATGCTCGAGGAAATCAAGACGAGCAGCGAAGTCACTGACTCTGAGCGCCTTTTACTCATGGAGGAGAAGGAACGGTTGCTGGAAAGCCAGAGGAAGGTGTGTTCTGAAAACGAGGAACTTCGCAAACAGATGGAGGAGCTTGTTGAAAAGCTGCGCCTCAGCACAGAAGAGACCAAGGTCGCCAAGGAAAAGATCCAGCTTGATTCAGCAGCTTTCGCTCAAGAAAAGCATATGATTAATGCTAAAGTCTCAGAGACCGAGAAGAACCTTCAGATCCTCCAAGACAAAAACAAAAGCTTAACGTCTGCCCTCGAGAAGCAAAATAATGAACACACCAATTTGAGAGACGAAATGAGTAGCTTGGTTGAAAAGCATGAAAAGGAAAAATCTGAAAAAGCGTCCATCTCAGCAGAGCGAGAGCAGTTAGCAGCCGAGTTGCTCAGTAAGAATAGCAGTCTGGAAGCAGAGCTGGAGAAAACGAAGCAGATAAAGGAGCAGGTGGATTCTGAGAAAATGAAGTTGACGCAAGAAAACGTTGATCTACAGGCTAGGGTGCAGGCCAAAAGCTCAGAGTTGGAGGCTATAGAGAAGGCCAACATCAGCTTGACTGAACAAAACCAGACATTACAGCATAGCTTGGATGATCTGAAGCGAAAGCTTTCACAGCATACTGAAGCCTTTGAAAAGGATAAGGATTCACTAACCAAGGTCACAGAGGATCTCAAGAAGGCAAACGGTGAACTGCTTCAGCAAGTTGCACACCTCTCAGACCAGAACAGGTCTTTGTCCGAGGCCAATGCCAGCTTAGAAACTCAACAACAAGCACTACAAACGGATAAGAAGGATCTGAGTGGCGTCAAGGAAAGCCTGTCTCAAAAGATAGAGGAACTTATGCAAAGGCTTAATGATGCGGATAAAGAGAAATCCAATCTTCTGGAGTCGCAAGGCAAGCTTAATGCAGAAATTATTTCCATGAGGACTGAAAAAGAGAAGGCAGGAATGGAACAACAGCTGCTAAACATAAAGCTGGACCAGTTATGGAATGAGCTGCGTTTAGACGGAGAGATTTCTGAAGAGCAAACTGTTACCAGTTGCCAAAAAGTTGAAGCGATAACCAGCATATTGCAGAAGATTAACAAAGACAAAACCTCACTCGCCAAAGAAATTGAGCTTGCGAAGACCCGACAGGAGGAAGGGGATCAAGTCAGGTCTGAAATAGCTGCTGCAAAAGAGCTTCTCTCTTCCAAAATTGAAGAGCTAGAGAACTCTGCTAAGCTCCTGGTTAAGGAAAAGGCAGACCTCCTTGCTTCGCAGTCGTCTCTGGAGCAAGAAGTGCAATCTCTTCGACAGAGCCTGGAAGCCAGTGACGAGGACCGCTCTGAATATCTGATCAAGCTTGACGAACTGAGGAAATCAAATCTGGACTTGGAAGCCAAATTCGAAAACCTTCAGAATGACAAACTTAAGGTGGAAGAGCAACAGCAAGCTGCATCCAGGGCGAAGGATGAGATGATCTCCAGTCTGGCGGCGGTGCGAGCCGAGAGGGACGCTTTGCAGGCGGAAAAGGACAAGGCAAACGTCATGCTGACACAACTTGAGGCCCAAAGCAAAAGTGCTCTAGCCATGCAGCTTGAGGTATTCTGCAACTAAAATACCCTCCTCTCACTTACTAACGATCACAGGTGCTCTCTGCATACTAACAGGCTTCTCTTGCTTTATTACACCAATCTCACGGGTCGTTTCCTTCAATCTGCATGGGACAGTTACTAACACTCATTTGCATTAATTTTCCCTTGACTGCTAGTGGGTCAGTCACCAAACCTCACTGTGTGGTCGGGATCGACTGTATCATGGAAAAATGTTCAAAATCTATAACAATCAGCTATAACTTTAGAACTGCCTTCCTAATATTGTGTGGTGGGGCCTCCATGGATCAGACTTGTTGGTCCAGCACATCTTACAGATGCTCGATCGGATTGAGATCTATGGAATTTGGAGTCCAACATCTTCAAAGAGTTGTTCCTTAAGCTATCCTGAACAGTTTTTGCAGTGTGACGGAGCATATTATCCTGCTGAGTGAGGCCACTGCCATTAGGGAGTATAGTTTCCTTGAAGCCTTGCACTTGGTAACATCCACATGAATGCCAGGACCAAAGGTTTCCCAACAACACACTGGTCAGACCATCACACTGTCAATGTTATTCACTCCACCTGTTGGGGGTTTTAATGTTATGGCTGATCGTTGTACAAGTTCTTACATATTCCTCCAAGTTTGTTTGGCTACTCCATTTGAAATCATTTTAGCACTCAATTTAGGAGTAAAGTAAATTTTTCTCTGAGTTTTATCAATTTTTGGGCTAGTGTTAAAGCCATTTTGTACCTCAGGGTGACCCCTACGATTTGGGCTTGGGTGGATAATTTGTAATACAGGTTTGCTTTGTTTAGCTTCCAAACGATTAGCGTCTGTTCCTTTTAGTGGCCGATGTCTTAAGAATTGTTATAGGAAATAAAATTCTGCCTTGTATACAAAGCCTTTGGAAAGTCTTCAGACACTTTCACTTTTTTCACATTCTCCATTCAATACCCCATAAGTTTAGAAGTTTTTGCAAGTTTATTAAAAAAGGGGAAAATTATTTTGCTGGGATACGAGTTGGACTTTTTGCCATGACACTTGAAATCCAGCTCTGGGGGCCTCCCATTTCTGTTGATCATCTTTTGAGATGTTTCGAGACCGTGATTGGAGTTCACCAGTTAAAATTCTATTGATTGGACATGATTTGGAAAGATGCACACCTGTCTATATAAGGGCTCACAGTTAACAATGTATATTAGAGCATAAACTAAGAAATGAGGAAGAAAAAAACCGCCTGCAGAGCTCAGGGACAGGGTTGTGTACAGGCCCAGATCTAGAGCAGGCTACATACATTTTTCTGCTGCAATGAAAGTTCCCAAGAGTACAGTGGCCTCCATTATTCTTAAGTGGAAGAAACTTCTTCCTAGAGCTGGCTGCCCCACCAAATGAAGTAATTGGGGTGAAGGGCCTTGGTAAGAGAGGTGACCAAGAACGAAATAGTCACTCTGGCTGTGCTCCAACGGGTCTGTTTGCAGATGGGAGAAACTTCCAGAAGGTCAACCATCACTGCAGCACTCCACTTTCCTCAGTAAAAGAGACACAAGCCTCCCTGGAGTTTGCAAAGGAGCAAAAAGGAAAACCTCCAGATGGACTTCCATGTGTCTTTTACCGAGACATTAAGTTATGAAGCTCTAGCCTGTTGCTGCTCTTGTAGGCGTAGTCTGTACTCTTATTCAGATCTCATGATTAATTGTTTACGACACCCGTCTTGTAAAATCGCCAGCATAATTTCACAGGCATGGCTGACTCTGTGATGCTAACACTAACATGCAGAGCCTACACATTAAATGGGGATGAACAAGTTTCACATTTGTAATTGTAGTGCTTTCTTGAGAGGAAGGCATGCCAGTGTGTGTGCAGCCAGAACCAGAGCTCACACTAAACCCTTCATTCCCTCTACCTAAGCAAGTCCTTGCTTGAAAATGACTCTCTCCTCCAATGTGTGCTAGGCTGCAGAGCGCGACGGACAGACAGCCCAGGCCCTGGAGAAACTGACCCAGGACAATCTTGCGTTGCAGAAAGTGAAAACCGAGGCTGAGGCACACGCCCAGGAGGTTAAAAAAGCCAAAGAGCAACTGCAATCTCAGGTAAGTGAATGGATGAAAAGGAAAAGCAGCTTTGAGGCTTTAGTTAGGGTGAAGGATGCATTGGGATTGTTTACTGTGTGCACGAGTATCCTTCTGTAAATGTATAAGTTGCATATTTGAAAAGAATTTTCAAAGGGCCTACCAAACACCCGTATGTCCATCTATCCAACACCCACCTTCAGTACGGCAACACATCCAGCCTTTGTATAGGCCTCCATGCAGGAGTGTCAGGCAACACAAGAAGCCTAGAACACAGTTTCTACCTTTCATTATGTCTCTGTATACCCTGAGTGTAGATCTGTGGGTATCACAGTATGTAGTGGTGTAAAGATTTATTTTTTTTTTCCCCTCCTATCCCATTCCTTGACGTTAGAAATTGAATGCCACTCTTGTACTTGCACATGTCTGCTTGTGCTGAAATCCCTGTCTGTAATGTAGCTGGACAGTCTGACTGAGCAGAACTCGCAGTACCAACAAGAGCTGAAGAAATCCAAAGACCAAGTGAGCTCGGAGAACGAGAGGATCAGCCATCTCTGCAAAGAAATGTGAGAAACAGATGTATAATTAACCCAAGCTGTAGAAAATAGGGAGACCGGGGGTAGGTTGTAACACTCCAGCAGAGGTCATTACTTAATCTTGGAATACTAGCTGTATCCTCGTAAGACCTGATGATTCACTTTTGTCCATTGTGGAGGCACAAGTTCACAAAGAATATTTTAATAACCATATAATCTAAAGGGAAAACTCAAAATTCAGAATGTTTTCTGTCGAGTGTGTTTGTGTATTATTGGATTCCCACGGAAAAAGTCGAAATATTGTAATCCTGCCCATCGGAAAGCGGAGACCTGTTTGAGTAGTTTTAGAGCTTTGTATTTCAGGATTATTACATCAATGCTTCCATGGACTCGTACTGTAGAAGCAGTGATGTTGAACAAAAAACTGACACTCCCACGTTTGTTTCTTTTGCCTGTCTTTCATCACTGGATGTGTGTTGACTCTTAGTGAAGAGCTGAAGAAAGCAGCGACTGTAAACATCCTAACTGTGGAAGCTGTGAAGAAGGAAAATGCAGATCTGGCTAACGAGCTTTCCAGCAGCCAGACGCAGAGTGACGCCGTCCAAAAAGTACGTTGTTTCACTATGAATGAAGTTAAATATCTGATCAAATCCCATAAACAGTTTATTCTTTGGCTCAAATTACAAACCGTCTCATCACATCCTCTCTTTTCAGCTCCAGGAGGAGGTGTTGAACCTCAACAGTCAGTTAAAGGACATGGAAAAGAGGTGAGCGATATGAACCTGAACGTTACTGTGCTCTGTTTATTACAAGAAAAGCTCTACAGTATAGCTTTTTCTAGCTATCGAGAGATTAGCACTCTAAACTAATTCTAATTACATCTTATCTGATTTAGCAATACATCCATATTGTGAAAGTGCTGCTTGCCAAATCTTTTTTAGGGAGCAGGCCTTAAAGAGGGGCTCAGACAAGGAGAAGTCTGCACTACAGCAGTCTATCCACAACAACAGTGCCTTGCTTTTAGAAAAGGATAAACAGCTGGAAATGCTGAGAAATGAGGTACGTGATTCAACTTTTTTTTTTTTTTTTTTCCCCTCCCCTCTTGTAATGAATTTGCTTTACACTTTATTCCGGATTCACACTGCAGATTAACGTAACAGGATCCGACAGGATCAAATATTATTCGACCTGATGTTTGCTGTGATTACACACACTCACTAACAGGTGTCGGTGCTTCGGGGTGAGAGTGCAGCGGCGCAGACTCTGCAGAGCTCTGTGAAGTCTCTTGAGAGTGACAAAGCGCAGCTGCAGGAGCGAGTGCGCAGTCTGGAGAAGAGTTTAGCTGGAACGAAGGTATCTAGTTCAGCAGACGCTCCCACAGGTAAACATGTAAAATATATTACATCATAGGCACGGACCAGCTACATGAGTAGATGGGGTCATTAGTACAGGTGCCAGTCTAATTGCAATCATATCCCTCTCATCAGGCGACTCTGCTCTGGATGAGATGAGAGAAGCGAAAGAGACGGCCGAATGCCAGGTATGAGTGGTTCCTTGCTGTTCTGTTCTTTGCGGTGTGTTTTGCGTGAGGAGTTGAGGTTTCATGCGAATGGGTGCAGTAAAATTCTGAAGCGTAGATTTTATGGAATAATTCTGAGAATCTCTGGTCTAAAGAGTTACTGGAAATGATCAGAGACAAAATATAGGACTTGTAGGACATGCTGGTAACATGTAAGAACTAGACTACACTGAATTCTGAAATAAACTTCTCTCTCTCTCTCGTCTGTGTGTGTCTCTCTCTTGGTCTCTCTCCCTGTCTGTCTCCCTCTCTCTCCCCCTCTCCCTCTCTCGTCTGTCTGTGTGTCTCTCTCTCTGTCTGTGTCTGTCTCTCTCTGT
>JAJAGP010001907.1:84232-149386 GCA_025084515.1 Ancistrus triradiatus
CTCTCTCACATTGGCTAATGCATTCCCTGGGGTCCTTAGTGACCTCACCAACTATTACATGCCTTGCTCTTGGAGTGATCTTTGTTGGTCGACCATGCCTGGGGAGGATAACAATGGTCTTGAACTTCCTCCATTTGTACACAATCTGTCTAACCGTGGATTGGTGGAGTCCAAACTCTTTAGAGATGGTTTTGTAACTTTTTCCAGCCTGACAAGCATCAACAACTCTCTGAGGTCCTCAGAAATCTTCTTTGTTCGTGCCATGATACACTTCCACAGACGTGTGTTGTGAAGAGCAGACTTTGATAGATCCCTGTTCTTTAAATAAAACATGGTGCCCACTCACACCTGATTGTCATCCCATTGATTGAAAACACCTGACTCTAATTTCATCTTCAAATTACCTGCTAATCCTAGAGGTTCACATACTTTTGTCTAATATGTATGTAATATTGGATCATTTTCCTCAATAAATAAATGACCAAGTATAATATTTTTGTCTCTTTATCTACTTTTAGGAGTTGGGTGAAGACTTAGGTCATACTTATGCAGAAATATAGAAAATTTTAAAGGGTTCACAAACTTTCGAGCACCACTGTGTGTGTGTGCATATATATAAATAAATGGACCAATATTACATATCTGTCAGTAGCAAAAAGTATGTTAACCTCTAGGATTTCCAGTTCATTTGAAGATTAAATTAGAGTCAGGTGTTTTCAATCAATATGCTTACAATCAGGTGTGAGTGAGCTCTTTCAAAGTTTGATCTCCACAACACATACTTACTTGTGGACGTATATCATGGAACTAGCAAAAGAGACTTTTGTTGACCTCAGAAAAAAGATTTCTTGATGCTCATCAGGCTAAGAAAATGTAAAAATATTTTGGACATCATCACTCTACAATCAGACAGACTTTGTCCAAATTGAGAAAATCAAAGACCACTGTTGCCCTCACCAGGAATGGTCGACCATCACAGATCACAAAGGACCCCAGGGTAACTTCTAAGCAACTGAAGGCCTCTCTCACATTGGCTAATGTTAATGCTCACTGCGTCCACTTTCAGAAGAACACTGAACAACATTGGTGTTCATGGCAGGGTTGCAAGGAGAAAGCCACTGCTCTCCACTAAAACATTTCTACCTTGTGTTTAGCAGTTTGCTAAGGATCACATGGCTGAAGGCTATTGGAAAAATATTTTATTGATGCATTAGACCAAAATAGAACTTTCTGGTTTAATTAGAAGCTTTTTGTCTGGAGAAAGGAAAACACTGTACTCCAGCACAAGAACCTTATCCCATCTATGAAACCTCGTGATGGGAGTATCATGGTTTAGGCCCATTTTTCAGCATTTATACCAGGGTGGCTTGCTATCATTCATGTATGGAACAGTCGTTTCTGCATTAGATCAGAAAATTCTAAATTAAAATATCAGGACATTTATCCATTTTGTGAACTAAATAGCAAAGTCCTGACCTTAATTCCGCAGAAATGTTGTTGAAGGATAAAGCAAACAGTTCATGTGATATCCACCAGTGTCTCAGAGTTGAAGTGGAGGAATGGGTTAAAATCCCTGATATAGGTTACATACTTTTGCCACTCACAAATTTGTTTCATTTTGTACTCTTTATCTACTTTTAGGACTGTATGTTTGGACAGATGTTTTTTGTGTGTCAGTCCAGTGTGACATTTTGCTTTGTTAGTATGTGTGTTTAATTGCAGTGTGGTGTTGACTTGTGTTACTGTGTGTAACTGCAATGTGGTGCTGAGTTATGTCACTGTGTGTACTTACAGTGTAATGTTTAATTACTTTTTGTGTAATTAACAATTTATCTAAGGTCTAAATTGAAGGTTGTATGCATGTTGAAAAAAAGTAAAATTTGCATAAAAATGTGTAACTGCATTGTTAAGATGTGTTATTATGTATAATTGCAATGAGTGCCATGTAAAGTTACTATATGTAAATCCAGTGTGGTTGTGAGTTGTGTTATTATGTGTACTTGCAGTGTGGACTCTTGTTGTGGAATCAGCTATGAGCTGTTTCCACTTGTTTTATTGTGTGTAATTGCTGTGTGGTGTTGAGTCTTGCTACAGTGTGTAGTTGCAGTGGGGTTTTGATTTGTGTTGCTGTGTGTAACTGCAGTGTGGTGTTGTATTATTTATTGATTGTAATTACAGTGTGGTTTTGAGTTGTGTTACTGTGTGTAATTGCCATGTACTGTGTACTTATTATGGCATGGCATTGTGTTATTGTGTGTAACTACAGTTTATTGTGGTGTTGTGTTACTGTATATAATTATGGTGAAACATTGTGTTATTGTGTGCAAGTCCAGCTTAGTGTTGTGTTACTTTGTGCAATTGCAGTGTGGTATTGTGTTACTGTGAGTTATGGTGTAGTGTTGTGTTTTTGTGTATAACTCCAGTTTAGTGTTGTGTTACTGTGTGTAATGACAGTGTGGTGTTGAGTTACTGTGGGTTATTATGGTGTAGCATTGTGTTATTGTGCTTAACTCCAGTTTAGTCTTGTGTTATTGTGTGTAATGACAGTGTGATGTTGTTGTGGGTTATTATGGTGTATCATTGCGGTATTGTGTGCAACTACAGTTTAGTGTGGTACTGTGTTACTATGGTTTATCATGGTGTATCATTGTGTGTAACTGCAGTGTGGTGTTGTGTTACTGTGGGTTATTATGGTGTAGTATTGTGTTTATGTGTGTAACTCCAGTTTAGTGTTGTGGTACTGTGTGTAATGAGAGCTTGGTGTTGTGTTACTGTGTGCAACTCCAGTTTAATGTTGTGTAATTGTGTTTAATGAAAGTGTGGTGTTGTGTCACTGTGGGTTATTATGGTGTAGCATTGTGTTTTTGTGTGTAACTCCAGTTTAGTTTTGTGTTATTATGTGTAATGACAGTGTGGTGTTGTGGGTTATTATGGGCATTATTGTGTGTAACTACAGTTTAATGTGGTATTGTGTTACTGTGGGTTATTATGGTGTATCATTGTGTTATTGTGTGTAATTGCGGTGTGGTTTTGTGTTACTGTGGGTTATTATGGTCCAGTATTGTGTTTTTGTGTGTAACTCCAGTTTAGTATTGCGTTATTGTGTGTAATGAGAGTGTGGTGTTGTGTTATTGTGTGTGCAACTCCAGTTTACTGTTATGTTATTGTGAGTAATGAAAGTTGTGGTGGTTGTGTTACTGTGTGCAACTCCAGTTTAGTGTTGTGTAATTGTGTGTAATGAGAGTGGTGGTGGTGTTGTGTTACTGTGGGTTATTATGGTTGTAGTGTATTGTGTTTTTGTGTGTAAATACAGGTTTTAGTGTTGTGTTATTATGTTGTAGTAATGGGAGTGTGGTGGTGTTGTACTACTGTGGGTTAATTATGGTGGTGAGTGGCATTGTGTGTTAATTGTGTGTTAATTTGCAGTGTTGTGTGTGTTGTGTTACTGAGGTAGGGGTTATTATATTGTGTAGTAATTGTGGTTTTGTGTTGCAAAAACTCCAAAATTTAGTGGTTGTGGTACTTGGTGTATTACGGAATGAGAGTGTGGTGTTGTGTTATTGTGTGCAACTCCAGTTTAGTTTTGTGTTATTATGTGTAATGAGAGTGTGGGGTTGTTGTTATTGTGTGCCAACTCCAGTTTTACTGTTGTGTTATTGTGAGTATATGACAGTGTGGTGTGTGTGTTTTAACTACCTGAGGTTGGGGTTATTAAGATGGTGTCAGGAACAGTGATGGTGTTGGTGAATGGGTGTGGTGGTGTAAACATCCGGTTTAGGGACGTTTGTGTATAAGATAATGAGGGGTGTGGGTATTATGGTGTGCATGGTGTTTATGTGTGTGGCAACTCCAGTTAGTATTGTGTTATTGTGTATGTCACAATAATGAGAGTGTGTAGTGTTGGGTATTGTGTGCAACTCCAGTTTACGGTTGTTTGTTATTGTGTTGTAATGACAGTGTGGTGTTGTGTTTACTGTATTTTTGTGTGTAACTCCAGTTTTGTTTTGGGTTATTGTGTGTAATGAGAGTGTAGTGTTGTGTTATTGTGTGCAACTAAACTCCAGTTTACGGTTGTGTTATGTGGGTTTATTATGGTGCAGCACTGTGTTTTTTGTGTGTAACTCCAGTTTTCGTGTTGTGTTACACTTTGTGTGATTGATTGCAGTGTGGTGTTGGGCAGCACTGCGCGATGAGGAAAAGGTTCTCGTATCGGCCAGGATGTGCGAGCTGTTCCGATCGGAGATCGATTCCTGGCAACAACATTTACCTGCCTATCAAGTGCTTATTAAAGATTCATTGTGAAGAATCCAGCTGACTTGGCGGGATTAGTAAAAGATCAGAAAATAAGTGTGGAAGGGAGCCAGCTGGCCTTCGGAACTCAAAAAAAAAAAGCGATAAAAAAAAAATACACAGTACAAAGGGTTGGTAAAATTAACAGTAACCATGTAATTTCTACATGGATTGGAATTGTAACATCATCAGATTGACTGATTCTAGATCAGTTCTGTGCTGTTTTTAATGTACATGTAGAGTCCTGTGCAAAGATTTAAGCACCTCTGGTTAAATGATATGTTTGGTTGATTTTCTAAATAAATAAGCTTGAGGCTGCTTGGGTAAGGCAGCGGTCTTAGGCATTGGCCCATCACCACAGTGACCCATCCTCGAGGCCCGGCAGCCTGTGGGACGGATCGGGCATCACACGCGGATGCGATAGGCTCTGGGTCCTCGCGACCCGAACCAGGACAAGCGGGGATAAAAGGTCAATTAGAAACCTTAACGTTTGCAGGGAGCAAACTTAAATGCGACATATTTAATATGAAATTTATACACAGCTATGCGCCATTTAACGTCCGAATTATGTTCAGTGAAACTGGACATCGACAGAAACGGACGTTACCATCATCACATAGTAGTTTAGCTACTTTGCAGTGTTTTATTCTAAACAATAATATTAATTGATGCACAGCAGTGTACTGTACAATGCAGTCATTCTCATCTTAGCATCTTTCATAAAACTTTAAACACTTACCGATAACGAAAACGAATGGAACGTTGTTGTTTTATCTGCCTGCAAGACTGCGATTCTCTTTTCTGTCGGTAGATGTCGCAAGGGTTCACGTCGCACGTTGTCTGTCATTTAGACATGAATTAGATGTATACAAGACATGTTTATTTCCTATTATAATGCTTAAGACCTCAGAGGCAAACGGACGTTGATTGGTGGACGTTTAAGACACCTCATATTCAAACGGACGGTTGACAGTGGTATGGGGGGAAGAGAGGAGGAAAAAAAGGGGGAAAAAAGAAGGGGGGGAAGGGGGGGGAGAGAAGGGGAGAAGAAAAGGGAAAAAAAAAAACGTTAAATGGCAAATACCTGTTTTATAGAAAAGAAGCACATAGTGTAAAGGCATGAACTTTGCTTATGGAAAATTTGGGGGAGAAAAGACCCGGGTGCCTAATTTCATCATATAATTAATGTAATTAATTCAGAATAAATGTGTGTTGATTTTTAAAGGCAGTCTGTGTGGTCACTGTTCTGTAGAATAACTCGTTTATATATTTGCCTCTATAACAAGAAATTCACGGCAATGAATTGTCATCTTCAGCATCCTCATGATCAGCACACTAACCCTCAGGGCATGGTACCAAAGCATTGCAGGACATCTTACACTCAGCCAATAACTCCCTCCCTCACACCTATAGATCTGTGCAAAACTATTGAGAAATATAGAGTACCAAGAATAAGGATCTGGATAGAGGATCAATCCTTGGTTCCAAGACCAAGCTAAGTAGCATAAATATTTCCTGCTGAGCCACAGTTCAGCCCATGATGCAATATAAAATTATAAAAACTGTACAATATACTATAGTATACTACAGTTGTTTATACAGGCAAAAATATAAAGCCACTGGTTTGGTCAGTGGACATAGTATCAGCCTACGCTCTCCATCAGAATGGAAAGAGACAAGTAGATATTATTTAGGGTAGTGGATCATTCTTACATTAGCCATAAGCCCTTAAATGATAGTGGTGCTGGTACAAGCATATCAGTATCCCTTGTCACTGTCTTGTTGTGGCTAAACTATATAACCAAAAGTTTGTGGACACCCAAAACATAGGTATCAATACCTATTAATACCCCTTCGTACTGAGAGTCATCGGTACAACCGATTCTACTGCCACTGTTTGTCCATGAAGGATCCAAAAATGTGTGCTTTATATTCTGAATGTGTTATAAGCGAGTGATGCTGAAATAGCAGAGCTCATTAGGGGTGTCCACAAACTTGCACAATTCATAACCAGTGTTGTAGCGTAACAGTGCAAATCATTTGAAAATGAGCTTGAACTTGGACCTGCATAAAATCTACAAACGATTAACAGATGACTATTTAAACCCAAGGCATTAACTGATATAAATGAAATAACAAGCAAAATATATACATAAATCATATATGGTATATGTATAGACATACTGTACATACACAGTATTTAAAAAACAAACATCTAAAGCTTTCTATTGAGACATGGCTGAAACACAAACCCCTACATTTCAACTAAGGAAACTAATATGTTTCCTAATATGTGTCTGAAAGTGGTCTGTCTGCGTTCATCATGTCAGGGAATTTCTGCTTTCAGTCAAGTCTCAGGGTTCCTTGCATGACAGTGTCAGGTGGTTAAGGAGTGTAAGCACGATGTACTGAAGTTTGAAGGGTCAAAGAAACTGTCAAGACCAAACCTGTGCATGTCAAACTGTGTTTATGCCATATTTAAGCTGGTTCTCCTCAGCGGTTATGTGAACATCTTTTCATTTAGAAAATCAGTATTAAGTCAAGTCAGATTTACTGTGGTACCTCGGTTCTTGTCATTAATTTGTTGCAGAAGGTTTGTCGAGAACCAAAAATGATTAGTAGAGAGCAAATTTTCCCCATAAGGAATAATATAAATTGAATGAATCCGTTCCAGACCCCCAGAAAATCCAGACTGTGCAAGACATTATATGCATTAATGGAGTTGTATTGTACAGCTGCTCCCTGATTTATGATGGGGATATGTTCTGTCAAATCCATCATCAGTTAAATGTATAAGGAACCGATGAGTCTAACGAGTGTTTGGTAGAGTGGTCTATACTGTATAATAGCGGAAATATCGAAAGGGTACTATGATACCTGATGATAAGCAAGTTAATGTTTAAAACACTTACATTTAACCTACAGTTGGCAGAAATCATTTACACAAAGCTCATTTTATAATAAAGTGTTGAAAGATCTAATGTCATTTAGTAAGTAATGGATTGAAAGTGAAAAGTAAAAGCAAAACACTTACTCTATTGGTAAGCTAACTGCAACGTGTGTTCTGGAGCATCAAATATGTTTTACTTTTGGTTGGCTCATGAAGAACCTTTTCCGGATCCACTTATTTTCACTATGAATACAGTACTGTAGATGTAAAAATAAAGAAAAACCACGATAAAAATAGCGGAGATCTTCACTGAGGGCTATTGTGAACTTGGATCACGGTGTACTGAATCGTGACTTGTGAATCGAGTTACAGCCAAACTCATACAAGTGTATTCCGAGCTGGTGGAGGACCAAGGTACCAGTGTATTTCTATAGCACTTTTTACAATGGAGCATTGTCAATTTTCGAATATCTTCTAATAACTAGGGCCAATCCCAAACTGAGCAAGCCAAGGGTGTCGATGGCAAGGAAAAACTCCCTGAAGAAACCATGGGAGGACCTAGACTCAAAAAAGGACCCAACCTCCTTGGGCGGCCTAGATGTAGATGATATGTAAGAATTACAAACTAAGTTATCCAGTTAATATGTTTATAGTGATAATTTAAATAAACAGAAGCTAAATATACATTAAGAGAGAGAACATATTTAAAATATAATAATTTAAATAAATTATGTAGAGTAAACTTTGAGAAAATGAAATATTATGAAGAGTATAATAGAGAATATGAAACAATAGCATATTGTTAGACAATAATGAAAATCAGTACAGATATTGAATAGAATAATGTAAAACGTGTGAATACAGTTCCATGATATACAGTGGTGCTTGAAAGTTTGTGAACTCTTTAGAATTTTCTAAATTTCGGCATATATCTGACCTAAAACATCATCAGATTTTCACACAAGTCCTAAAAGTAGATAAAGAGAACCTAGTTAAACAAATGAGACAAAACATATTAATACTTGGTCATTTATTATTGAGGAAAATGATCCAATATTACATATTAGTGAGTGGTAAAAGTATGTGAACCTCTAGGATTAGCAGTTATTTTGAAGGTGAAATTAGAGTCAGGTGTTTTCAATCAATAAGATGACAATCAGGTGTGAGTGGGCATCCTGTTTTATTTAAAGAACAGGGATCTATCAAAGTCTGCTCTTCATAACACACGTTTGTGGAAGTGTATCATGGCACGAACAAAGGAGATTTCTGAGGAGCTCAGAAAAAGAGTTGTTGATGCTCACCAGGCTGGAAAAGGTTACAAAACCATCTCTAAAGAGTTTGGACTCCACCAATCCACAATCAGACAGATTGTGTACAACTGGAGGAAATTCAAGACCATTGTTACCCTCCTCAGGAGAGGTCGACCAACAAAGATCAATCCAAGAGCAAGGTGTGTAATAGTTGGCGAGGTCACAAAGGACCCCAGGGTAACTTCTTAGCAACTGAAGGCCTCTCTCACATTGGCTAATGTTAATGTTCATGAGTCCACCATCAGAAGAACACTGAACAACAATGGTGTGCATGGCAGGGCTGCAAGGAAAAAGCCGCTGCTCTCCAAAAAGAACATTGCTGCTCGTCTGCAGTTTGATCATGTGGACAAGCCAGAAGGCTATTGGAAAAATATTTTGTGGACGGATGAGACCAAAATAGTATTTTTTGTTGAAAAGCGTTATGTTTGGAGAAAGAAAAACACTGCATTCCAGCATAAGAACCTTATCCCATCTGTGAAACATGGTGGTGGTAGTATCATGGTTTGGGCCTGTTTTGCTGCATCTGTTACAGTAAACACTTAGTAGCAGTTATTGCTGCACGGGGGTCACACCAGATACTGAAAGCAAAGGTTCACATACTTTTGCCACTCACTAATATGTAACATTGGATTATTTTCCTCAATAAATAAATGACAAAGTATAATATTTTTGTCTCATTTGTTTAACTGGGTTTTCTTTATCTACTTTTAGGACCACTGTAGGCATTATTTAGTCTGATTAATTCCTTATTAAGTCTGTACATGTGAAAAGGGAACAAAACATTCTCATCTCCCCCCCCCACACGATGTACTTCTGAGACTAATCATTTGTAGTAGCCAAAACACAGAAACCAAAATTGCACCAGCTGTCAATCAGCCCAGCTCTCCAACTGTGCGCTTTCACACCACATTAATTTCATTCATGTTTAATAAGATTTCCAAAGCCCATGGAAGCCTGAGGATGCTTGTACAAAAGTGAGAGGTATAAAAAGTCACTATTAGATGCACCAAATCACTTTAGTCCTACAGCAATGGCTGTTTTTAATAACAGTTGTTGACATGTCTCTGCTTCTGTTAATGTGACTAAGCAAACTCAAACTCTGAACATGTCATAACGACCAATTAATGAGATGGTGATGAATGTTGAGGACTGAAGGTCAAAAATGTGTGACCTGAAAGAGTCAACTACACATGCTCTCTGCCTTACTTAATGCATGTAGCGGCGAACGTTTGCAATGTTTGCTTTTTTAGTTTGCCCACCACAGCCCATGTAATTTTTTACTCTCCATTTATTATGGCAAGCTTGAAATGTATTAGGTTAAAATAAAATAAAATACAGTTCAGTGATCATCCATAATGGTACATAGTGCCTGATCTACACCAAGTGTCCATTTTATCATCTCTATGTACCATATAGAAACACTTTGTAGTCTACTTGTTTCTCTACATACTTTGTTCTCTATTGGTCAGGACCCCCACATGGCCCCAGATAGAGTAGTTCATATGTTGTTGCATAGTTTGTGTTAATCATCCTCTAACCCTTCTTCAGTGCTCACAGGATCCTGGTGGCTGGACATTTTTGGTTGGTGGATGGTTTTCAATCCATCAGTGACACTGAGGCCTTTAAAAACTCCAGCAGCACTACTGTGTCTGATACACTCATACCAGCACAACACACACTAACACATCACCATCACCACCACCACCACATCAGTATCCCTGCAGAATGATCCACCACCCAAACAATACCTGATGTCTGGAGATCCTGACCATTAGATAAAGTATGTAAAGAAAGAGATGGACTACAATCTGTAACGGCATAAGTACAAAGTGTTTCTATATGGTATGTGGAACTGATCAAATGGACAAGGAGTGTAGAAACTCACACACACACACCTTATTAAGTATACCTATTCAACTACTCGTTAACTCAAGTACCTAATCAGCCAATCACATGACATTTGACAGGTGATAATGTGCTTCCATTTTTGTGTGTGTGTGTTGGCCTGGAATGTAGGAATGGATATATATGAACAAGTTAAAGGAAGGTGACCAGATAAAACATGAAATATCTTGGGTTCATACTGTCTGCAATGAAATAAAAGTCAAAATAAATGGAGGACACACTGTTTTCCCCAATTACCCAACTTTTTCTGATTTGGGCTTGTGTACAAGGGAGTGTCTGAAATAGATTCCTAACGCATGGACTCCATTGCCTATAGGCTAATAGTGCTCTACATGTAGTAGCCTAGCGGGACTGTGGTAGCCTAGCGGTTAAGGTACTGGACTCTGAACCAGAAGGTCCAGGGTTCAAATCCCACCTCTGCCAAGCTGCCACTGTTGGGTCCTTGAGCAAAGGCCCTTAACCCACTATTGCTTGGATTGTAAGACTGTACCAATTGTAAGTCGCTCTGGATAAGGGCGTCTGCTAAATGCTGTAAATGTAGAATGTGCTTAAATACTAATAGTTTTAAACCTCAGGAAACTTCCAGGACTGCAGAAACCCTGTTATTTGGATAAACAGAACAAGGATTCCCTTGGTTTGGCCGATAACAAAAATCAGACAGCTTATATGGGTATTTATTTGTTTTATTGACGAGGGCATAGAATGAATACAAAAAATCAATGGTAAAGTCAACTGCATGCAATGTTAAGACTGTAAAAAACACTTAAGAATCAGGACATTGTTAACACTGCATCCTGATTATGATCTCACCATCTGAGCTACATAATTACGAATCATTACCGGTAATACTCAGATGATGTGCCCAAAATTGGATAGTGGCCATTGGGCTTTCAGCACTTTGTCTTCCAACTACCAAGCAGAATCTTATTTGGACATTTGTTAAGAATACGACAACAAAAACAAACGCAAGCGTACATGCTTTACTAGCATTCAGCTTTGCTGTCATATTATGGGAAGGCAGGGCCATGTTCTAAATGCATATTCATGCATGGTAAAAACTAGCTAATATTCTACACAGATTAAAACTGGATGGATTAAAATGACTATTCGTGAGGAAAGCATTGGTGTCAAATAGCCTCAGTGACAGGTTCAATGCTCAACTGACGCAAGTCTGCATGAAAATTGGCTTGTCCAGTACAAACTTACTGGTAGGCAGAATGGGAACACTAAATGGCCTCAGATTAATCTAAATGAGTGACTGGGTGTGTGTTGCCCAGCGATGGACTCCCCGTATCCCCGGCTCAAGCCCCGTGTTCCCGGGATAGGCTCCAGAGTCACAGCGTACCTATAAAGCGGTTACGGAAAATGAATGAACAAACAATTTCAACAAACGGAATGAAAACAGAGTGAAACATGGGGTATTTTATTAAGTACATCCAACCCTGGTACTTCACAAACCTTATTACATTTGAGTTGAAATATGAACATGTTAGGGGTGTAACGACGCACTTGGCTTGGAATTCACGACTCAATGTTCTTATTTTTTGACTTCTGAAGTATAAAGAATGCAAAACATTGCACATTTTCTTTAAGTTGTAAAAAAAACCTGTAGTACCCTGCAATTAAATAATTACTAGAAACAGAAGACTAAGACTGTAAATAAAAATGTTCTACGGTAGCTTTACCATAAAATTATTATTTTTTATTTCCGAAGAATAACAATTACTTATTAACCCTTAATGTGTACGGGAGCATGTTGAATGATGTCGCCCCCTCTGGTGTTCGAAAAAAATGCAACTCATCAGTTGTCGTGCATCAGTTGTCCATTACACCACTAAAACATGCATCACATAGGAAAAACAAACAAACAAACAAACAAAAAAGGTTCATCAATGTTTAAAAATTAACTGGAAAACTAAAACGCAACAATCAAGTAAAGTTCTATACAATGTGAAGTACCAATAACTTAGAACCAGGCTTGACCCCTCCTCAAAACTATACAGTCAGATGAAACATCATTAAAGACAATTAAATAACCAAGACTTGTATGGAAAAGCACAACAGTCGTCACAGGCACCAGTCCTTTACAAGCACAGCGATGCATCTCAGCCACAGTTCTGAGAGAATCTGTAGATGTTTTATATTTGTTCCACCTAATGCTTTGTTACCAGATCCAGGAACTCAACAGCAGCTTATAATCTAATGCAAACTCAACAACTGTGCAATTACCACAGACAAAGTTCAAACATAAGCATCAAATATGTAAAATGAACTTTTTTAGAAGGAGGAATGTGTTCCATTTTTCTGCACAAGGATTAACAAACCTTTGGGATACACGTCACATACACTCACGGGCCACTTTGTTAGGAACACCTGCTTAACTGCTCGTTAGCGCAAATATCCAACCAGCCAATCACATCGCAGAAATTCAATGTATTTAGATATATAGGCATGGTCAAGATGGGGAAGAAAGGTGATTTAAGTGATTTTGAATGTAGCATGGATGTTCTGAGCACTGCTGATCTACTGGGATTTTCCCACACACTTATGTCTAGGATTTACCTAAAATGGTCCAAGAGAGAAAATATTTAGGGAGCAAAAGTTATCTGGGCAAAAATGCCTTGTTGATGTCGATCATAACAGAATGGCCGACTGGTCCAGAACATCTCTGCAGAACATCTCTGAAAGCATGGATCTGTCTCTGCCTTGTATCAGCAAGTCAGGCTGGTGGTGTAATGGTGTGAGGAATATTTTTTTCGGCACACACTGTGCTGAGTAACAGACCATGCGTATCCCTATATGACCACAGCGTACCATCTTCTGATGGCTACTTCCAGCAGAATAACATGCCATGTTACAAAGCTCGAATCATCTCAAACTGGTTTAATGCAGTGGCCAGTGAATGTAGCATCAGTTGCATATTTCAAGTCTTAAAATAATTAGTATATAAAACACAATCTTTCCTATCAACATATCTGCAGTATTAGCTCGGTACAGTTAACAAAACATGAAATAACCACAACTAGCTATGAGTGCAGTGCTGGGAAAAGTCTGGACACCCTGGCATGTGTGTAATATAAATGAACCAGTACCAAGTCAAAAACAGAGTGGGTTTACATGCACTTAACCTGATCAGAGTGGGATTTCTGCAGGTATCTGATTATTCAAGTGGTCGTGTATACAGATCTAGAAATCAGATTAAGAAAGCCAATAAAGAGAGCTGGATTTTAGTTCAGTAATCAAATTACTCATAGCTTGTAATTGGTGGCGGCACTTGGGCACGAGTCTTCCCCCATGGTTGCCAGGTCTGCATATTCTAAAGAGTTGGCTTTATTTGTCCACTTTTGCCATTGACTGTAGCAGTTTATTTCTTGCTGGGTAAGGAAATTAAATGTGCCATGGAATTAAAGGCAACGAAACAGCCAGCTAACACTTTGTGGAGACTCAAACTCAGTATATAATCGAGAAAATTAAGAATTTTTTAGGGGGGGTGGGGTCAGTGTAAGAGCACTAGTGAAAACGCTTGTGCGAATCTTTGTGGATAAGGATTCATACTGCAACGGAATAATCAATCAACCACAGAACACCATTCATTCAGCATTTATGGGGGCACTTGAAGACCACGAAAGTCAAGCATTCAGTAACATCACAAGATGCTCTTTGGAATATTGTGAAATCATGCTGAGATAACATGGATCGTCACATTTTGCAGACTTGGGAGTCCATGTCAGTGCGAGTGCATGCTGTCAACGTACCAAATACTAATCAGTTCTGATATTTATCAGATGTTTTTTCAAAGATTTAACTTTCCACTCAAATTGACTGGCTGATTATATGACTTGTAATGAAAAACATTCAAGAAACCCGCAAAACAGAAGCATTTTCACTAATGATCGCACACATTTGGGCCTCACTGTATATGCAATAGGAACAGCATGGTGATAGTGGGGAGTGCTAGCACATTACAGTTTCAGAGATCCCTGGTTCGATTCCCAGCTTGGACTCATGATACAATGATATATAATTATTTCTCGGTCTCTTTATTAGAATATACCAAAAAAATACAGGAAATTTGTATACAGTGTTAAAAATCTGATAGAAAAAGCTTATATAGGCTACAGTGGCAAGTACTTGGTATTTACAGCACCAGCACCATCTGACAGCTGACCCTTTCACAGACCAAAGAAGCTTGATCAAGAATGGTCTTTTTGGAAAGGTAGCAGACACGAAACCACCTTTTCAGAAGGGGAACAGGGTGAAAAGGCTAAGATATGTTAAATCTCACAAAGATTGAAATGAAGATCAGTGGAAATGAGTACTAAGGAGTACCGAATCAAAATTTTTGGGTGCGATCGTCAACTATATGTTATATATACTCATTAGATCATTACTAAAACTACACATCTAATGTTGGCCTAAGACTTTTGAACAGTACTGTATATGCAGCAAGAATTGCAGAAATTTTCCTGCAACGATTATATTATGGTCTTTTGTGTGCATTTTGACCAGGGGTGCCCAAACTTTTACTCGAGACTGCATAGCCCTTAACCATGACTGAAACCAAAAAGACGCAGGTACAGAAGCATTGATTGACTAGTGAGCTTCAAAAAGGATAGCTAAGAGCAGGAGGCAAAACAGAACTTCTGAGCTGCTCATCGAGTAACACCAAGTCCTCCACGTCTCGACCCCGGAACCGTCGGCGGCACGCCTTCACCGTCACCTTCCGTCCCTGGAAAGTTTTAAGAGCCTCTTTGGAAGCCATGGCTCTGGCCGCACACTCGTCACGGCCGTATCCTGTGCCCATGTAGACAGTGTGGCAGCGCAGTTCACACACCTGGCCCTCCTTCTGAGTACAGCCAGCAGGCAGGTCGGGAATGTCTTTAAGAGGCACGAATACACAACTAAGGCTGGCTTTGCTTGATTCCACGCAGGTGCGCAGGATCTCGAAGTGATCCAAATTGGGTCCGAAACCTCCTGCAGATACCAATTTCCAGGCCACAGCTTTATAGAGTCGATTAAAGAAGGGCTGGTGCTCGGCGGAGGCCCCTGCCGGTGGCCCTGATTTGAACGAGGCAGCAGCTTGACGTCCAGAATTGTCAGCATCGTGAAGTACAGTTTTGCTTTTCTTAACTCCACTGTCAGCATCTGCAGCTGGGTGCAAGATTGAAAAGGAAGTGCAAAGGTTCACTACAGACTATAATCAGGTATAGTCTTGATAAAGTGTAAAGATTTTTGGGAGGGGGCAAACATTAAACTTTAGGAATGGAGGGAAAGTCATGATTTCTGGTCTAAATGCATGATCGGTTTATTGTTCCTCCTTGAGGCATACACTATACAGGCAAAAGTTTGTGGACACCCCTTTTAAGTGATCTATTCCAAGTAATTCAGCCAACATGGTCATAATATGAAACATGCAGGCACAGAATGTCCACAGATGAACAGAGGAAGTCTCACAGAACACTTTCACGACGGCTTGGTTCAGCTTTCTGATCTGCGCTCCAAAAACAGTATACAAACAGCAATGGCTTGCCAACTTCGTGAAATGTTGTGTTGCGTTGGCTTGCACAGAGCCCTCATCTTAACTCCATCAGATACCAGGGTTTACTGTCCAATGCCTTTACTGCATCAGTACTTGTCTTCACAGTCATGTTACAAAATCATGTGGGAACACTTTTCAGAAGAGTGAACCAAGAAGGAGCAAAGACCAATTCCATACTTAAATTTTTTTGGGTGTCCACAAAATTTAAGCTATATAGTGCATCGTAATATCTGCTAAAGCAGACAATTAATTGTACAGCACACTCACTGGCCATATTATTAGACACTTACCTTGTTAGCACAGCAAATATTTGTTCCCGTTATACATTATATGGCTTGCTTTTGAAATTGGATGGGTGATTTCATGGCTGGGCAGGTTTTCCTAATAATGTTCCAAGTAACTTTGCAAACGATGTACACGTATCAGCGCGGCACAGAAAGACCCACTAGTTTGGGTCATATGGTGGTTCATTTCCATAGGGGTGGGAGGTTGACAATTTATGGTACAGTATTAGGGCTGCAGTCAGTAATTGGAAATCTACAGATCAGAGACGTACGGAAATTTCGGTCACATGTGGCCGAAAATGGTACAGTTTTTATCCCAAAGAGGAAAAAATAATGTACCGTATTTTTCGGACAATAAGGCGCACTTAAAATCCTTTAACTTCCTCAAAAATCGACAGTGCGCCTAAAAATGCGGTGCGTCTAATGTATGAATTAATTCTGGTTGTGCTTTCTGACCTAGAACCGATTGTAGATGGTACACGGTGCTCATACATCTGTCAAAATGTTTTAGCACGGCCTTGGTAAGTTACGAAGCTTACGGCCACCGTAGTGCGCAGCATCGCGGAGTAATACGGTATGTGCTTCAGCATTAGGGTACGTGCATTCATTCATTTTATTTTTCGAAGCGGATTTCAAACACAACGCTATCAGTCCACGCAGTACAACATGGTCATAGAGCAGCTGTGAGAGAATTCTACATTAACGAATCAATGGTACGGAAGTGGAAGAAGCAAGAAGACGCCCTGCGCCAGGTAAAGACCAAACTGAGCTTCCGACGGAACTTAAGAGTTTTGTTTCATTTCATGCGTCTTATAACCTGCTGCGCTTTATGTATGAAAATATACCCGTTAGCAGCCGATCGTTGATATTGTGTCTTATAACCCGGTGCGCTTTAAGGTCCGAAAAATACGGTAATTGACTGAACAAAGGATTCAGCCAGTTCCAGAGAGCGGAAACAATCACAGATAGCGAATAAACATCACAAGACCACTTCTATTTAGTAAGCATGTAGCAGTTCCACTCGAGTGTGGGCTTCTTTCTCCCTAGCTCGCCGCTACCTGCATTGGACTTGCAACTCGAGCTGATTTTTGAGGTGTCTGCTGTTCTAATTAGCGAAGCCCAAAAGCCACTGTACCAACACATCCTGTGCGCAGCACTTTCTCAGCTACTACACCCTTGGTTGAGAGTCATTAGACAGCAATTACTGGTCATGAGGTATCAATAATCATTTTAATTACACGTCATTCAACAACCTCTAGGTTCTCAGCTCGGTTTATGCTCATGAATTTATCTTTCAAAGCATCACTTCGACAAACTTACCTACATGTCAGAAAGATCACAGTACGTACCAGGTAGGTGTCCCTAATAAAATAACCAGTGAGTAAACTCTGTCATGACTCAAAATTCAAAAAATTTATACTTTTTTTTTTAGTTTTTCTGATTGGCAGAACTTCAGTTGGGCACCCCTGCATGGTCATCACACGCTTTAAGCCTCAATGTTTGAAACCTGCCATATTAGAGTGCTCATTGTAAGCCCTTGTGTGTAGAAGCTGTTAACTGGCAGGCTTTCATTAGTTTGTCCCTTTATACAGCAGACTGCCAGTGCAAGGCAACAAAAAGCAAAAAAATAAAAAATAAAATAACATAAAATAAAAAAGTCTTGTGTCACTTCCACAATTGTTATTTATGTCTGCTTTCAAAGGGCCGTCATTGGCTTTGGTTAGTCGGTAAGTTACACTGGTGCTAGAGGAGCCAGTTAGGATAGTTTGGGCATCGCACAAGGGTGGCCCCTGGTCTGCCGGCTCCCTCTAGAGCTGTACGAGGCAGGTCGCTCTGGGCGGAGACCCAAGGACAGATCCAGGAGGGATTACATCGGATGTTCTGCTCGGGAACACCTAGAGATCCCAGATGTAACTGTAGAACTAGAAAGTGCTTCTGAATGGCACAATGGTAAAATGTACAGAGCGTAGAAACAAGGTGTACATAATAAAGTGGCCGGTGAGTGCATGTTTAAGTGTATATCAACAACTCCGGGTGAAATATTAAGATTTTATAAGGCTTTCCCAGAGCTTAACACTGTCGAAATTCAAATATCCCCAGGGCAATAATCTCACCTGTAGCAGACGGCCTCTTCCCTTTTCCCATGATCTCATCTCTGGTCTTCCGAACAGGAGCGTCGCTTACCACGATCCCATCTGCCATCTCGTTCACCTTGTCCATCACAGGTTGGGGATACCTTCAGTAAAAGCACAGGTTCTTATTTAAACTTTAAGCTACAACACACCATAAAGCTGCAGTAAACCTCAGGAGCACGTACCGACAGCCCAGGAACACGTGGTTGGACCAAACCTTGGACAGAGACAGCAGCATATCCAGACTGGAAGACGGCGTCCCTGGTTGGATGGCAGGAAAGTCCTCCAAGTTGCGCAGGACGAACTCTAGTCTGGCGTACCAGTGCTTATTGGTCTCAGATTGCTCTCTTAAAGATTCAACCCATGACTTCAGGTGTGTGTTTTGGTTCAGGAACTCAAAAACAACATCCCTTCCACAACTGCCTTCCATCACTGGAACAGAGCAACATGGATGATTAGTAGGGAGGAACCAATCGCAGTTTTTCTCTTCTCAGACTGATTGTGATACAAAGTACCAGCACTATATCAGAGCTCTTTAAAGTTTTTTAACTTAGATACTTTAGTCACTGTCTAACACAGGGATACAGCAAATGATGGTGCTAATGCCAAAGAGAAATGGTGAAAAATAAGAAAGAAAAACAAGTAGTATTACAATAAGCTCTACTAAATATAGTAAAAGACCTTCAAATTGCAGCCATCTGTTAGTCGGCATGAATCGAGAATTTTTTTAAAATTGTGGCTCCATTGTTATTCGTTTTGTATTTAACCACATTACACGTATGTGCTTCATAACGTCCGCTGGTATACATGTCCATGGTCCGATAAGGTTATTATCCTTGTTATTAAGATTACTACCCTACTTTCAGCTCTCCTCCCTGCTTGTTGTTTATAAACATTGTATGAGTTGTTGCTGTCATGCATCGATGACCCTTGGGGGCCAACACCCTGTTGCTGGTTTGTAGGCTGTCCATCCTCAGACTACTGTCATTAGGTACACCATCATCACTTGAATGTCACAGTCCGAGTATCGTTGCTGACCATGTGCATTACATTGACATTTACAGCATTTACGCCCTTATCCAGAGCGACTTACAATTGATCTTACAATCCAAGCCATTGTGGGTTAAGGGCCTTGCTCAAGGACCCAACAGTGGCAGTTTGGCAGAGGTGGGTTTTGAACCCTGGACCTTCTGGTCCAGAGTCCAGTACCTTACCCGCTAGGCTACCCCAGTCCAGTCCTGAATGTGCATCCTAGAAATCTGTACGAATGATATTATGAAATGTCAACAAGAAGCAGGATCTCAAAGGAATCTTGTAAAACCAATAATACTAGAAATAGATTATAGTATTAAAAACAAAACGTAATCTGATAGGTTGTGAAGCATTTTCACCTTGATAATATGTGATAACAGCACTTTTTTCAGCAAATCCATATCACTCCACTGATACATTCCCAAGTACCGACAGACTTTAAGCACACAAACATATACAAACAACACAATAACCCTAATTAATAACAATTCCAGCAATTGCTACTTACTGAATTTTTTGTTTTAGTCTCCTTTCATCTTCGCTTATTTGAACTTTGTATTTCAAACTAAAGTTACTTGGTAGTGTTAAAATAACCCCAATGCCATTTCTAGCATACTGCGTTAGAGCAGGGTAGGGAACGGTTACTGTTGCATAGCAACAACTCATTTGTTGTGGATCCATTTTCCCCAGAAGGGACTGCCACTAGAGCTGCATGATACTGGAAAAAAACTGACATCGCAATATTTTTTTCAGTGATGTATATTGCGATATTTAAAAAAAAAAAAATGCAGGAATGTTCACCAGATTTCACCAGAGGTCGATAATCCAACATGTTGCAATAATGCATGTTGCTTACCCTTAATAATGGGCTTAGCTGTGAATGAAGGTGGTGACTAGAAGGGATGCAGGAGATTACAGGAAGCTGCATCTTTGTACTCACAGTTAAAACAAAGAACTAACCTAAGAAAGCTTACATTTACAGCATTTAGCAGACGCCCTTATCCAGAGCGACTTACAATGGATACAGTCTTACAATCCAAGCAATTGTGGGTTAAGGGTCTTGCTCAAGAACCCAACAGTGGCAGCTTGGCAGAGGGGGGATTTGAACCCTGGACCTTCTGGTCCATAGTCCAGTACCTTAACCGCTAGGCTACCACAGTAGCTTCAATATCACATTAGAGAATGAATGCGAATGGGTCACGTCATCATGTATTTCACAATGCCAACCTCTTTAAAGTAGCAAACATTATTAAAACAAAACTACACAAATAAATGAGCAGCTGTAAACAAGTCAAGTCAAGTCAGATCTATTTATATAGCGCTTTTTACAATGGAGCATTGTCTCAAAGCAACTTCACAAGTTTAGATTATCTCCTAATAACTACGTCCAATCCCAAATTGAGCAAGCCTAGGGCGACAGTGGCCAGGAAAAACTCCCTGAGTGTTATAGGAAGAAACCTTGGGAGGACCAAGACTCAAAAAGGGACCCAACCTCCTTGGGCGGCGTAGATGATAAATCTAAGAACGAAACTAAAGTCATGGAGTCATAATTCGAATAAAATGTGAATATTCACATCAGCATTCAGTGGCCCGGGTATGGTGGGGCTGGAGCTGATGACGGAGGCAGCTTGAGTGAAGCTGAAGTGGATGAACATCATGTGTGGGGCTGGAACTGGTACTGGAACATGACTTCTTTGATTACATTTAGCTGAAGAAGTGAGATTGCATGTGCTTAAAAAAACTGCACATTCTGTGATGTGACTAATTATTACACCTTCTATACTACAACAGCTAAAGTATCTGGCCAGTTAATATATGGATTAAGTAGGTTAATAATCTACCGATCGGACGTTATGCCATACATACACAAAAGCAGCATGGCAGGTCCAGAGACCCAGGTGCAAATGCCTTATCGAGGCTTGAGGTCAGTGGAGAATGGCCTGATGGGTTTGAGCTGATAGAAAGGCAACAGTAAGTCAAATAACCACTTGTTACAATCGAGGTATGCAGAAGAGCACCTCGGTTGAACCTTGAAGCAGATGACTACACCGGGTGCCATTCCTGTCAGGTAAAACAGGCAACAATCCGCACAGGCTCACCAAAATTAAACAATAGAAGATGGGACGTTGCCTGGTCTGATAAGTCTTGATTTCTGTTGTGAAAATCTTATGGTAGGATCAGAATTTGACGTAAACAACATGAAAGCAGCAATTCAGGCTGCTGGTGGTCACCAGATCTTGACCTAACCTTTGGGATATGGTGGAACGGGAGATTCGCATAATGTATGTGCAGCCAACAAAACTGCAGCAACTGATCAAAGTCTCTGCAAAAATGTTTCTAGCACCTTGTTGATTCTAAGCCATGAAGAATTAAGGCACACGATACTAGCAATTGTGGGTTAAGGGCCTTGCTCAAGGAGCCAACAGTGGCAGCTTGGCAGAGGTGGGATTTGAACCCTGGACCTTTTGGTCCATAGACCAGTACCTTACCTGCTAGGCTACCACAGTCCCATTACACATAGACACATAGACACATAGACACATATACACACGTATAAACAATAAGTATCACACCTCAGACCTAGTCTCATATATAATCAAGCCATAAAACAAACAAACGAAAACTATACGTGAATAAAGTATAAAAGGTTACAGTTAGTTACCC
The DNA here is from genome assembly GCA_025084515.1 of Ancistrus triradiatus. NCBI lineage: Eukaryota > Metazoa > Chordata > Actinopteri > Siluriformes > Loricariidae > Ancistrus > Ancistrus triradiatus. The sequence continues at coordinate 106,279 of JAJAGP010001907.1, forward strand.
GTGTTTGTCAACACGAGTTAGCACATTCTTACACCTAGCTAGCCACAGCTATATATCTCACTTATGTTTTAGTCATTCGAAAGTCTTAAACTTTATAAAACAATGGCAACAGAAGTTCTATCGCCGTTTCACGTGTAATATAATGCAAAAACGTAAAGTTGAAACCTTTAAAGACTTGCTCGACGTCCACTCCACATAACCCTGCTCAGAACTAGGAAGATGCCGTTAGCGACCCTGTTCCAAACCACACTTTAGCTTACTAAATAGGGTGCCTTGCCTTTTAAATAGTAATGCCTATTCGACACACTATTCAGCTTTAGAACGCGATTTGAGACGCATCCTTGACGTCATCATCACGAGCCACCATTTTTTGCGTCCGCGTTAGCACCGCTAGTGACTGTTCCCTACAACTTTCAAGGCGTACTTTGAGTTTTTCTACCCTTTTTTTTTTTTTTTTTTTTTACATTTTTCGTACAAATCTACGTTTTTGTTTTATTAAATATGATCTATGGTCTAAACTATTATATGGGACACGTATTATAAAAGCAAATCTCATTGTGTAGTGCACTACATAGTGGGTAAGCCTTAATTTGGGACGTGTTCGATACGTTAACTAAAAGGCGACCCAGATTTGGCGGTGTTTACGATAAACGTTACTTGGGATTTGAATGGATGATACGTTAGTTGTAAGAGTTAGTCATTTTAGAAATATTAAAGTATGATCCACGAGTTGCTGCTTGCTTTAAGCGGGTTTCCCGGGAGTATAATCACCTGGAATAAACGCAATGGTTTGCAGGTATTTCATCTAGATTAATTTTTTTAACAGTATACTGTATATGATTGCTGATCTGCAGTCATAAACATGTAATCGTCAGTCATTTATACATACAGCCCCGCTCCGAGACTCCTTTGACTGGGGCTGTTTATGTTTTATTTGTGTTCGTCATCCTCTAATGCTTCCTCAGTGCTCACGGGATGCCTACATTTTTGGTTGGTGGCCTGTTTTCAGTCCAGTATTGACACTGAGGTGTTTAAAAACTCCAGCAGCACTGCTGTGTCTGATCCACTCACACCAGCACAACACACGAATGTTCCACCACTACATCAGTGTCACTGCAGTGCTGAGAATGATCCACCACCCAAATAGTACCTGATCTGTGCTGGTCCTGTGGGGGTCTTGACCATTAGAGAACAGAGTAAAGGGGATGAACAAAGATGGACTACAGTCTGTAATTGTAGAACTACAAAGTGCTTCATATGATAAGTGGAACTGATAAATGGATGGTGAGTGTAGAAACAAGGAGGTGTACCTATTAAAAATGGCCATACAGTAGTCCATACATTTATCCGGATGGCTCCAGAGCAGTTTATTTGTTTAGAAAAGCATCTTTTACTAGGAGTGCCCAAGCTTTTGAGCAAGACTGGACACTGTCTTTAGGCTAACGCAAGCAATGAGACCCCTTGTGAGGCGATATACTTCACATGGCACATCCATACAGATGAAACTCTTCCACTCGTTCCAAAACAAATAATTTAAGGTACAGAAGGTAACCGAGTTTTCTTGTGCAGGTTTCTCAGGACCTTCCGTTTCTCCATCCCAGTGAAACCAGCATCCTTAACCGGCTCTGTAAGATGGGCACCGACTACAAGCGCTTCACAGAGTTCATAGAGCAGCACACGGATCACATCCACCAACAAGTGGGTGTGATTTTATTCTCTAAATGTAATAGTAACTTAAAGCTGAAAAAAGAGGTTAAACGTCTCCATAGCAGTATCACTGTCTGAAAAAAAAAGTTAATCGATCAATGTGTAAATGTGTACTTTTTAAACCCAGGAGCATCATTCGAACCAGCCTAGCCAAAGTGGACTTCATGGGATATACCTGCGAGCTTTCTGCACCGGCCTGCATTCGATGCTGCAGCCCTACAGACAAGGTTTACTGGACCTTGAACAAGAGGTTTGACAATATCTGATGGTACAAGATATGTAAATGTGATTTAGCAATTTAAGGAAAACTTTTTTGTAATACAGCTGAACCTCACTGATCAAGAAAAAAAAACGATGACTACACCTTTAACGCGAGTCACGCATTCAGGACTGATGGTGTTTTATTTCTTTGGCAGTTTCTAGCTGATCCACACCTCACAATCTCCCATGTGACCTACAAGCTGGAACAGGTAGTGATTGTTTTATTGGAATAATGTCATTTAGCAGACACCCTTATCCAGAGAGACTTATAATTGATACAATCTTACAATCCAAGCAATTGTGGGTTAAGGGCCTTGCTCAAGGACCCAACAGTGGCAGCTTGGAAGAGGTGGGTTTTGAACCCTGGACCTTCTGGTCCATAGTCCAGTACCTTACCCGCTAGTCCCTTTTTAAAGAAATATTTGTCTGGGTAAATTTCTGATCAATTGAATAAGAGTATTAATGAGTTGTAGCGGAGTTTATGTCTGGTAACCTAAATGAAATCTTATGGCCTTATTTGGAATGAATACCAAACAGTTTTCTTTCATACTATGACCATAAATAAGTGGTATAATACACTAGCCATGCGCTGCAGCCCAGTGGTGCCCCACTTGGGGCAGGTGTCAAGCACAGGCACGATACAGGCTGTCCCCCAGTTGGGAACATCATCTGGGGACTGGGCATGCATACAAGGGGTATACCATCCTGGGATTGATTGGGTGCACCCTGGACAGGATGCCATATGATCCTATCCAGTCCCAGAATTGGGCAGAAGTGCACATCTAACAGGACCCCAGATCAGTCCATCCAGGAGTTGACTGGGCACAAATGGAGGCGTGCCCTGAATAGGTTAGTATCACATGGCTACAGTACAAATAGCCATACAGATCAGATAGTCCTATCCAGCCATTCACTGGGTGCAGGCAGAGGCGCTCCCTGGTCTGGACGCCAGGTCCTGCCTCCTCTTTTTCAGACATGGCCAAGCCTAAAGGTCCAGCTGGGACAGTAAATTTCACTTACATTGAAGTAACACTTGACCAATGGTATCTTTCGTTATCCGCTTATCCTAGTCAGGGTTGCGGGAGAGCCGGTACCTAGTTGGCGACACTGGGCACAAGGCAGTAACAACCAGAGACAGGGTGCCAATCCATTGTAGCACATACACCAAGGGGCACTTTGAAAACACCAGTTTACCTAACATCTTTGGGATGTGGGAGGAAACCGGAGTACCCAGAGTAAACCCTTGCGAACATGGGGAGAACATACAAACTCCACATAGGCGGAGCCCGGAGTCGGGATCGAAGCCGGGATCTCGGCGCTGTGAGGCGACAGTGCTAACCGCTGCACCACCCCAATAGTATCTGTACTGATTTTAGTAATGGAGTTGTATATTTCATCCACCTCTGCACAACAGCACCAATGGTCATGATGTCCAAGTTGCCACGGTGATTAATCCAGTTAGATATTAATACAAATCTTGACACAGCCCTCTGATCATTCATCAGTTTCAGCTGCTGTTCCCATCAGTGATGGTTGTCGTGGAAACCATCAAATCTCAAAAGGTAAGTGACACAGCAGTTTCTACAAACTGAATAACAAGAGAAGGGTGTTAAGGTAACCTCCTCTTTTTTTTTTTTTTTAATCAGATCCATGGTTGCCAGATTCTGGAGACTGTTTACAAGCACAGCTGTGGAGGTCTACCACCTGTTCGCATGGCCTTAGAAAAGTGAGCAGACTTAATACTCGCGTAAATATTATACATGGTGTCTGTAGAAATGTCTTGGGGACCCTGGAATATCATATGTACTGTATGCTTTGTTTCACGTTACCTTTAAATTTGTGCTTAAAAAAAGTGATCAAATGACATTCCTGAACCAACATGCATTTGTTTAATAACTGGACAGGAACCCTACATATCTCATGTTTTGTCTGGTTAACGCCATTGAAGATAAATGGCGCATACCTGTAGTGACAATACAAAATGATATTTTTTATAATAACATGAGCATTGTATTTTCTATGGCTGGTCAATGATCACATATGTTGGGCTGGATTGGCATAAAAGTCTACTCAATTCTTCTCTAGCTGTTCGTATCGAGGCTGCATTGCTGTATTTTTGCATTAGAATTCCAGTATATGAAAGTGGATTACAATATCTGATTCTGATTTCACGCTGGTTTCTTTAGATATCATGACAAATCAGTTCTGTTGCTAACGCAAGGCTGCGGCTTTTATTTTTTGCCTAACCCTGTAAAACTGGTGCACTCTACAGTTCCGGACAGTTCATACCATAGCTCGCACTTCTTGAGTGTTTTTCTTGCGCAGGATCCTCGCGGTGTGCCATGGCGTCATGTATAAGCAGCTAGCTGCGTGGATGCTTCACGGCCTTCTTCTGGACCAGAGCGAGGAGTTTTATATTAGGCAAGGCCCCAGCGCAGGAGGAGCTGCTGCTGCCCAGGAGGAAGAGGAGGAGGACCTGGGAATCGGAGGCCTGAGTGGGAAACAGCTCAGAGAGCTACAAGATTTGGTCTGAACTCTATGTTGATTTACACTCACCAATCACTTTATTAGGTACACTTCCTTGTTTCTACACTCAGATGTTTCCATATAGAAGCACTAGAAGTTCTACAATTACAGACTGTAGTCCATCTGCATATTTTAATGGTCCTTTACTCTGTTAGTACTAAGTGCTTCTATATGGCAAGTGGAGACTGTGTACAAATAAGTAGGTGTATCTAATAAAGCGATTAGTGATTGTATATTTTACTATTGTATTAAAGACGTGAGCTGTCAAACTTTACTGATACAGAGTCAGCATATTTAGCAGACACCCTTATCCAGAGTGACTTACAATGGGTACAATCTTACAGTCCAAGCAGTTGTGGATTAAGGGTCTTGCTCAAGGACCCAACAGTGGCAGCTTGGCAGAGGTGGGATTTGAACCCTGGACCTTCTGGTCCAGAGTCCAGCATCTTAACCACTAGGCTACCATTTGCTGGTGTCTTAAACTGTGACCGAGTCATTCTAACTAATGCTGACGGTTATTGTTATAAGTCAGTACATTGGCATGTTGATAGAAATGGCTCCAATGCGTTCCTCTCATTTTAGAGGCTAATTGAGGAGGAGAACATGCTCGCCCCTTCGCTGCAGCAGTTCTCCCTGCGGGTCGAGATGCTTCCTTCATATATTCCTGTCCGAGTGGCTGAAAAAATCCTTTTTGTTGGGGAATCGGTGCAGATGTTTGAGAATCACAACCATAGTCCATCCAGAGCTGGTAAGCCCGAGTGGTTATTGGGGTCTTTAATATTATAGTGGTTGACATTTTCATTTTCCAGGTGAAAGCCATCTAGCTAATAGTCAGCTCTATCGTGACTATTAGCTAAGATTGTGTATAGGTTTTCCTCTTTTGTAAATCTGACTAAACTGATCCAGACACCCAAAAAGTTTAATCTGACCCTGAATCATTTTGCCACATCATCAGGAAGCACAAGCGAGACTCCGTGTGATACTTTTTCTTGCCACCCCGCCATACAGGCCAGCTGTGTGTTAAGCTTGTGAGATTGTTGTCACACGCACAGACCAACCAATCTCGGTCATAAAGACTTACAAGTCATTCATCAGCTTACCAGAAAAGATACCAGACACTTTAACTTTTTTTTAAAGGTTTCCTACAAATGTAAATCGACTCAAGTAAAGCCAGACAAAATTTAGAAAAATCATTGACAAATATTTATGGTACAGTGGTACCTCGGTTCTCGATGTTAATCTGTTCCTGAAGGCTTGTCAAGAACCGAAAACAAGCAGAGAGCAAATTTTTCCCATAAGGAATAATGTAATTTGAATTTCTCTGTTCCAGACCCTCAGAAAATCCACACTGTATAAGGCATTATATGCATTAATGGAGTTATATTGTACAGGTGCCCCCTGATTTACGATGGGGATATGTTCCAACAAATCCATCATGAACTGAGAAGTTTAACAAGTGTTTGTTTAAACTTAAATCAGAGCTTATGATAAGTAACACTATCAAAATCTTAAGCACAAAGCTTACTTTATTATAAAGTGTTAAAATCTCATGTAATTTAGTGAGTAGTGGATTGAAAGTGGAAAAAATAAAAGCGTTTTGCTTACTCTATTGATGAACTCTGGCATAGATGCTAAGCTAACTGCAGCCTGTGTTCTGGAGCATTCAATTCCTGTTTTGCTTTCGGTTGGCTTTTATAAACGAACCTTTTTCAGAATCAGAATCAGGACCCATGTAGACTTATGTGCACTAAGAATACACTACTGTGGTTGTAAAAATAAAGAAAAACACAAACACAGCAGAGAGCTTCACTGAGCAAGGGCTATTGTGAAACTGAATCACTGTGTACTGAATCGTGAATCATGAATCGACTTTCGGCTCGTACTTGACTGGTACAATTTAAGCAAGTGTGCTGAGTACCAAGCAAACGACGAGAACCGAGACAAGTTTCTGTAGTCAAAATGCGTCGACAACTGAATTCGACAAGTTCCAAGGTGATCGAGTACCGAGGTCTGTGGAAATACAGAATGCCTAAGACTTTTGGACAGTACTGTAGGTCAGACCTGAAATATGCAGCAAGGCCTCCAACTGCATATTACTCCAAGTGAAACTCTGTAGCATTAGCATTTGACTATCCAAATTCCTGAACTGCATGCTCAACCTGGGGGTTTTCAGGATCCATACTGAAACATCAAGAGGACACGTTTTCAGCAGAGATCCACCGCCTCAAACAGCAGCCGCTTTTCAGTCTGGTGGATTTCGAGAACGTAATCGATTCCATTCGAAGCACAGTTGCTGAGGTTGGTTATGAGTAACATGACACTTTGGCCTTCTGAATTTTCATTACCAAACACTAATGGAGCGTTTTTTCTACCCTCGTAGCATCTTTGGGACTTTGATGGTGGAGGAATCGGATCTTTTTGGGACAACTCAAGGTAAACCAAGTGGTTGTATTCTGAATAGTAATGCAAAATCTTTAACACTGGAACATCGAAGCGCAACGTTATGCAAAACTGCGTGTCCACTGCATTGCATTTAGCCAGTCAGTTTCATCTAAAACAACTGCTTCAAGATCCACGGTCACTTAGGTTGCCCACAGACACAAACTACGGATCACAGGTGGACGAAAGGACGAAGTGCCAAACTAAGCTATTAAGTGTCCAGAGGTTAACATTTGCTTTGGAGTATTAAACTTATTTTCCTCTTTCCTCTTAGGTATGGGTGTTTTGTAAGGATTCACACCATCGTGTTCAACACAATCTGATGGAATCTGAACAATCTCCCACAAGTCCTAAAAGTAGATCAAGAGAACCCAGTTAAACAAATGAGACAAAATTATTATACTTGGTCATTTATTTATTGAGGAAAATGATCCAATATTACATATTAGTGAGTGGCAAAAGTATGTGAACCTTTGCTTTCAGTACCTGGTTGTGGACCCCCCCCCCTGTGCAGCAGGAAGGCTTGGAGGAATTTTAGCCCATTCCTCCGTTTCCCGTACAGAACAGCTTCAGCTCTGGGATTGTCGGTGGGTTTTCCTCCTCACATTAGCTGCTCACTTCAGGTCTTTCCACAACATTTTGATTGGACTTTGGCTTGGCCATTCCAAAAACATTACCTTTATTCTTCTTTAACCATTCTTTGGTAGAACGGACTTGTGTGCTTAGGGGTCGTTGTCTTGCTACATGACCCACCTTCTCTTGAGATTCAAGTTCATGGACAGATGTCCTGACACTTTCCTTTTAGAATTCTCTGATATAATCAAGAATTCATTGTTCCATCAGTGATGGCAAGCCGTCCTGGCCCAGATGCCAGCAAAACAGGCCCAAACCATGATACTACCACCACCATGTTTCACAGATGGGATAAGGTTTCTTATGCTGGAATGCAGTGTTTTCCTTTCTCCAAACATAACGCTTTTCTTTTAAAACCAAAAAGTTCTATTTTGGTCTCATCCATCCACAAAACATTCTTCCAATAGGCCTTATGTGCTGTGTCCACGTGATCTTTAGCAAACTGCAGACGAGCAGCAATGTTCTTTTTGGAGAGCAGTGGCCTTCTCCTTGCAGCCCTGCCATGCACACACCATTGTTGTTCAGTGTTCTTTCTGATGGTGGACTCATGAACATTAACATTAGCCAATGTGAAGAGAGGCCTTCAGTTGCTAGAAGTTACCCTGGGGTCCTTTGTGACCGGACCAACTATTTACAACAGCGGTCTCGGGACATGGCCACATTACAACGCCTTGTTCTTGGAGTGATCTTTGTTGGTCGACCCCCTCCTGGGGAGGGTAACAATGGTCTTGAATTTCCTCCATTGTACACAAAACTGTCTGACTGTGGATTGGTGGAGTCAAAACACTCTAGAGATGGTTTTGTAACCTTTTCCAGCCTGATTAGCATCAACCAACTCTCTTTCTGACTGAGGTCCCTCAGAAATCTCCTTTGTTCGTGCCATGATACACTTCCACAAACATGTGTTGTGAAGAGCAGACTGATAGATCCCTGTTCTTTAAATAAAACAGGGTGCCCACTCACACCTGATTGTCATCCCATTGATTGAAAACACCTGTGGGGTTCACAAACTTTCAAGCACCACTGTATGTAAATAAGATCAAATGATTATTTATAAAATTGTTAAATGTGACAACATTATTTGGCAGACTTGTGGACATGTTCTTAAATACTATATTTTGGCCATATTACCCATAAATCATACAGTATAGTGCCTATGGAAAACCATCAAGCTCCTTTAAAATAGTCTCTTTTTCTCACATACTTTAATTAATAACACCAGTAAAAACCGTGATCAGCCTCCTGATTTAATACTTTGTAAAGCATTTTTCTTTAATTACAGCCAGCAGTCTACCAGCTTTGCCCAAGTAGCTGCTCATTCCTCCTTGCAGAATTGTTTTGGTGAGCAGCAGTGGTCTTCAAGTCCATCCACATATCTTCTATCAGATTTAGGCCAGGAGTCTGACTTGACCACTTAAGGACATCATCTTCCCATTCTTAAGCCATTGTGTGGTCTGTTTGTGTTTTGGCTCTGTGTTTAGGGTTGTTGAGGGCTGCAGGTTTTTCTTTAAGAATTTAAGTGCACTTGGCAGCATCCATTTTCCCTTTGGAAGGAATCTATCCCGTTTAAGCACCTGAGCCTTTCTACAACTTTATCCGAGAGTTCTGTGAAAAGCCTCTTTCCAGCCATGTTGAATTAAGTCTGTTACCATTGTTAGTAGTGGAATCCTCATGAAACAACCAATTTTATTCTGAAGTAATGACAACCACTAAGAAATGTAGTGGTCACACCAAATGTGTGATCTGGAAGCTGACTGGTTGTACTTTATAAAGGTTACTCTAAGGGGCTGATTACTTATCCAAAAGAGGTGATTTATCAAATTTCAACATTTTTTCATATTAAAAAACATTTTAACATTGATGTTGAGAGTTGTGTAAATACAGTGGTGCTTGAAAGTTTGTGAACCCTTTAGAATTTTCTATATTTCTACATAAATATGACCCAAAACATCTGACTTTCACACAAGTCCTAAAAGTTATTTAACAGTCTTTATTTTTTTTCTCCACTACAGATTATAAAGGACTTTTATTTAGTGGGGCGTGGTGAACTGTACCAAGTTTTCATTGATCTTGCCCAGCAAATGCTCAAGACTCCACCATCAGCTGTAACAGAACACGGTGTGTACAGACCAGCCATATAAATTATTCCCAAATGGTAACTAGTTACATATTAATAGTTTAAATATTACAGATGTGAACGTGGCCTTTCAGCAAGCTGCTCACAAAGTTCTGCTTGATGATGACAACCTGTTACCCCTCCTGCACCTCACCATCGACTATCAAGGCAAAGACTCCAAAGGTATTCACTACTTAAAGCAGTAAGCAATAACAATTGCTTGGATACACACATGTAACAATTTACATATTGTGTAAAGAAAAACAAACGCAATGCTTGATCACCTGCCAGACCACATGTTGCATAACAAGGATAAACTATGCTCAACAACCTAAAATGCTAGGGACTGTGGTAGCCTAGTGGGTAAGGTGCTGGACTATGGACCAGAAGGTCCAGGGTTCAAATCCCACCTGTGCCAAGCTGCCACTGTTGGGTCCTTGAGCAAGACCCTTAACCCACAATTGCTTGGATTGTGAGACTGTATCAGTTGTAAGTCGCTCTGGATAAAGTAAATGTAGAGCTTCAGTCTTTGTCACTGCTCAGTCAGCACTATATAGATCAAACATTACTGACATTTAAAGCCGAAGAGTGTAATGTATATTTTCTGTTTGTGCTTACAGAGGCAGCTGGGAGTCGAGAGGGTTCCACACCTCCTCAGGACACTTCTCCTCGAGAGCTTCCTTCCACTGGCTGGGCCGCATTGGGTCTGACCTACAAAGTGCAGTGGCCTCTGCACATCCTCTTCACCCCAGCTGTATTGGAAAAGTAAATTGAGCACAAATGTTTGTGATTAACTTTGTTCCTATGGGGCTAGAGTAGTGTGGTTTGGTGCTTATTCCTGATTGAGATCATGTGATGAATATCACCAAGACTCACCAGACTAGTGGTGACATTGGGGCATGACACATCCTTTAAGAGACCATCTCACCCTTTGGTAGGTTGTGTTAACCAAACTTAATTTAGAAAAATCTGTTCATTTTATCAGTTCCACTTACCCCATAGAAGCACTTTGGAGTTCTACAAACAGTTCTCTACATACTTTTCTGTAGTACCTGACCATCACAGACCAGGTTCTATTTGGGTGGTGGATCATTCTCACTGACATGCTGGTATGAGTGGATCAGACACAGCAGTGCTGCAAGAGTTTGGAAACACGTCAGGGTCACTATTAGACAGAAAATAGTCCACCCACCAAAAATGTCCAGCCACCTATAGGCAGAGATGAAAGATTAGATGATGACTAAAACTGTACAACAACAGATGAGATACTGTCTCTGACTTTACACCTACAGTATGGTAGATGTGTCTAATAGAGAGCATGGTGAGCGAACATGGTGTTGAAAAACTCCAGCAGCACTGCTGTCTCATCCACTCATACCAGCAAAACACACACACTAAGACACCACCACCACATCAATGTCAGTGCAGTGTGGAGAATGATCCAGCACCCAAATAGGACCTGATCTGTGAGGGTTCCGGGCCATTAGAGAACAGAGTAAAGGGGACTAACAAAATATGCAGAGAAACAGATGGACTATAGTATGTAGTTGTAGAACTACAAAGTGCTTCTATATGGTAAAGATGGACAATGAGTGTAGAAACAAGGAGGTGTCCCCAATAATGTGATTGGTGTATGGTAAAGCTTACAATCACTTATGGCTAGCACCAAGAAGGATGTAAAAAGTATTTTACTCACATTATGGTAGAGAAATTGAGCAAACTGGATTATTTGGTAGTGTTCTCAGCAGTGTGTCAATGGACAGCTAATATTTGTCACAAACAACCACTGTGGCGGCTGTTTTTAAACAGCACACAACACCTGAGCTTCATTAGTCCATCCATTTGGACTTGGTATTTAAACGGCTACTGAGTTGTATCAGGTGTAGCTTATATAGGGTTGGAAGGAAAACTTCCAATAATGAAATAAAGCTTAGGCCAATGACATCAGTCCTGTGTCAGCATATCAGAATGGGATGAAATATACTTCATTTTACTTGTTTAGCAATAGGTGGGATGGGGTTTTAGCACAGTAGTCACAAACTCCACATTAAAAATCACCTTATAAGCATAGAAGACACTGTATGACACTTTAAATGTGGCTTTTTCAATTATCAACAGCTAGTGTATGTATTTGGCTAGTAAAGGCCAAAGCAATGCATTATAAAAACAAATAGCTTTGAATCTGAATGACAGGAACTTCTATCTAAAGGAGGTAAATGTGGTAGCCTAGTGGATAAGGTAATGGACTATGGACCAGAAGGTCCAGGGTTCAAATCCCACCTCTGCCAAGCTGCCACTGTTGGGTCCTTGAGCAAGACCCTTAATCCACAATTGCTTGGATTGTAAGATTGTATAACTTGTAAGTCGCTCTGGATAAGGGCGTCTGCTAAATGCTGTAAATGTAACTGTGTCATGAGTGGCATGGCTTGGTCTTGGGCTAACTGCTAAACTGGGACTTTACACAACCACTTGTGCTAACCTCTAATGATTTTAACAGATGGGAGGTTGTTGTTGTCGTCAAGTCTCAGTGAAATAGCACAGACTGAGTGCTATAGTCATGTCACACATTTATCTCCTTCAGATATGAAGATCTGTCATTCAGTGATAGGCTTTTATAATGCACACAGGACAAACTTGGGGAACTGAAACGAAGCTGAACATTCCAATCAGTTAAATATCAGATTAGAATAATGAACGACCCACAAAATACAGGCAATGCCAGTGACTATCTGTGGTAGTCTCTGCAGGGTTCTTGGCACCAGCCACTTCTACCTCTGAGAAAACGTGAGAAACATTTTGAATGGCCAGAATCGGATCAGAGTTAGCTGAAGGTCTATAAACCATTCTGAGAAGAAAACTTGGCTAATGATACTCGTCACCCTGCAGAAACACAGCAATGACCAGCATATGTTGTGATTTGGACTCTTGCACACTGGTCAGCCAGCAAAACCATACAAGGTCCATGCTGGTTTATACTGGGCAGTGCTGGCCTAGTGCTGGTTTAGGTGATGAACTCGCATGGTCATGTTAGTAATGCTGGATGACCAGCAAACCGGAGTCAAAAACACAACATATGTTGGTCTTTGCTGGTTTTAGTTGGGTAGGCTGAAAGAATTGTACCTCGTACTTTCAAACTCCAACGTTACCGGATACACCAAGGCTGAAGTTGGGATTACAGGACATTCGGTGTTAATTAGATGATATGTATTTCTGTAGGTATAACGTGGTGTTTCGCTACCTGCTCAGTGTGCGTCGGGTGCAGTCCGAGCTGCAGCACTGCTGGGCGCTGCAAATGCAGCGCAAACACCTCAAGTCAAACAAGACCGACGCTGTTAAATGGAGACTTCGCAACCACATGGCCTTCCTGGTAGATAACCTGCAGTATTACCTACAGGTATTAAGCTAACACCGGACCTCCTCAATTAAATATCCAATACGCAGAGTGTGGCACTTATCCTTTTGATTCCTATTCAGGTGGATGTGCTGGAGTCGCAGTTCTCGCAGCTCTTGCAGCAGATTAACTCCACTCGCGACTTCGAGAGCATTCGTCTGGCTCATGACCACTTCCTGAGTAACCTCTTGGCTCAGTCCTTCATCCTACTCAAGCCTGTAAGTATCCAAACAAGCCTGGTATTAACCGCCATCCAGAGAGCGTTGTACTAAGTTACTGTTTACCTTCCGAGGTGTTTCACTGTTTGAACGAAATTCTGGATCTGTGTCACAACTTCTGCTTGCTGGTGAGTCAGAACCTGGGGCCGCTGGACGAGAGAGGAGCTGCTCAGCTCGACATTATGGTGAAGGTATACCCAAATTTTCTAGTGCAGTGCTGTTTTCAGGCTCGACCATAACCCTAGGGACACTTTCATATCATCCTTAATGTAACGTTTTAATTAAACATGAATACACACACATCAACCTCAACCTGTTCAGAGGCAAGCACAATAACGAGCAACCAATTTGTATTTTAATTACATGGGTTTCGTATGTTTCAAAATGGACCTGGTCAGGAAATTATCAGACCTGCTTAATCCAGTTCAGGGTGACTGTTAAGCAGCAGCACAGGGTGCAAGACGAGGACCAACCCCAGACAGGACATCAGGGAACACACACATTGGGACACTAGAGATGCCAATTGACCTGACAGCTGACAGTACAATGTGGGATGAAACTGGAGTACCTGGAGGAAACCCATACAGATGGGGGAGAACATACAAACTCACCACAGGGAGTGGCTGGCCTGAGACTCAAACCTGGGTCTCCAGAGCTGCGAGGCAACAGCGTTAATCACTATTAAAGAACATAAGTCTCCATGAATCTTTAAAAGGTTAGTTTATAAGAGCCAACCAAAAGCAAAACAGGAATTGAATGCTCCAGAACACAGGCTGCAGTTAGCTTAGCAGCTATGCTAGAGAGTTCACCAATAGAGTAAGTGTTTTGCTTTTATTTTCACTTTCAATCCATTACTCACTAAATTACATGGGATTTTTCAACACGTTATTATAAAAAGCTTTGTGTTAATGATTTTGGACTGTGGTAGCCTAGTGGGTAAGGTACTGGACTATGGACCTGAAGGTCCAGGGTTCAAATCCCACCTCTGCCAAGCTGCCACTGTTGGGTCCCTGAGCAAGGCCCTTAACCCACAATTGCTTGGATTGTAAGACTGTAACAACTGTAAGTCGCTCTGGATAAGGGCGTCTGCTAAATGCTGTAAATGTCAATTTTGGCCAACTGTATGTGAATGGAGGTGTTAATATATAAGGGTGTGGATGTAAAATGGTTTTATTTCTAATGTGCAGGGTTTTAGATGCCAGTCGTTCCTTCTCTTCAAGATCCTTTCCAGTGTGCGTAATCACCAAATCAATTCAGACTTGGCCCAACTGCTCCTGCGCCTGGACTACAACAAATACTACACCCAGTCAGGAGGCACTCTAGGAAGGTAGGTGTGCTAAAATTCAAAGGTGGTTGGTTGCAAAGAAACAGTCAGACTCACATTGTCTCTGCTCTGCAGTTTTGGGCTCTGAGGCTGCACTGGATCATGGATCATCTCAGCATGCAACTGTAAATAGGACTTGTTGGACAAGACGTGAGGTCATTTGTGTTAATGCACCTGGAACACTGAACGTATGGAATTGAAACATCTATTGTGTAAATACTGTTTGATTGCTACCTAATATCCAATAAAACAAAGAAGAAGCAGACACAGAGTTTATTACTTCATAAAAACAGAGTTTAAAACTATGTACAGGAAACTCAGGCATCGCTAAAACAGTACAGGACATAAAAAACAGACATGAGACCGAAACCTAAGAAGAGTAGTCATGATAGTACTCTGGGATGTCGTAGGCCAGAAGTTCTCCCTGAAACACAATGAACCAGGCCACTCCAGGACACCACCGGAGTGTCCGCATCCGTTCGCAAACTGCAAGATTTCGGCAGGACATGGAGAGATGCTGATACTACCAACATCGGAATTTCTTCGCTGCCGTATCGCAAGGCAGAGAAGTGACACAGTTTTGAAAAATAACACCCAGAGTGGTAGGTATTTCATCCGCTTTCTTATCCGCTGATCCGGGAAAGAGGGAGGAAAAGAAGGAGGAAAATAGGGCGTAAGCGACCCCCCCTCCCCAGGAAAATACCTAGACAGTGGCCGGGCAATCCATCGTAATGAGCACACTGTCATACATACAGCTAGGGGCACTTTAAAAGACACTAATTCACCCTAACATGCATGTCTTTGGACTATGGGAGGAAGCGAAACCGGAGCAGAAAAGAGTACCAAGAGTTGAACCCACATTAGACATGGGGGAGGACATGCGTCTTCCACACACGAAAGGACACAGATGCTCCACCTAGGATCAAACCCTTTTTGATGTGAGGTGACCAGTGCTACCCAGTTGTGATTAGTCTGTTAAAATCTACAGGAGATGAACCAGAAATCCATATTACAAAGGAGCTTTGAATTGTCTGAATCAGAAACCCATCTTCACGGTATCTGAAGATACTTTGCCACAGGTTTCCACACAAGTCCTAAAACTAAATCAAGAGTTCAATATCTAGTGTGACCCCAAACCCATTGAAGGAATGTTAGCCCATTCCTCTGTACACAACAGCATCGCCTCTGGGATGTTGGTGGGTTTCTTACATTGAACTCCTCCCTATAGCATTTCCATTGGATTAAGGTCAGGACTCTGACTTGGCCATTCCAAAACATTAATGGTTAACTTTATTCTTTAACCATTCTTTTGTAGAACAACATTGTCTTGCTGCACTCTCTTGAGATTCAGTTCACAGACAGACGTTCTGATGTATTTCATTTAGAATTGGCAGCTATAATTCAGCATTCATTGTTCCATCAATGGTGGCAAGCCGCCCTGTCCCAGATGCAGCAAAAGGGCCAAACCATGATGTGCTAGAATGCTTTGTTTTCCTTTCTCCAGACATAACACATCTCATTTAAACCAATGTGTTGGTCTCATCCATACATAAAACATTTTTTTCCCCCCCAATATCCTTAGATCTTGGCCACATGACATTACGCAATATTCTTTTTGGAGAGCAGTAGCTTTCTCCTTGCAACCCTGCCATGCACACCACTGTTGATCAATGTTCCCCTGATGGTGGACTCATGAACATCAACTATTGTGAGATAGGCCTTTAGTTGCTTTGAGGTTACCCTGGGTTCCTGTGTATCAGTTTGAACACAATCTGTCTGTGGATTGGTGGAGTCCATACTCATTAGAGACGGTTTGTGTAAATCTTTTTTTTTTTTCCCCAGAGGCCCTCAGAGAAATCTCCTTTGTTCGGGTCATGATATACTTCTACAAATGTGCTGTAAAAACCAGATTTTGATGGCTCCCTGTTCTTCAAATAAAACACTGTGCCCACTCGCGTCTGATTGTCAAACCATTGACAGAAAACCTGACTCAAATTTCAGCTTCAAGTTGCTGTGAGACTGGGAAATTGTGGGAACCGAACTGTGAAACCTACCAGAGTTGTTGCTGTTTATTTTATGTTGCTGGACGTTTGCTGCTCCACCCAAGTTGAGCAAAGCAGTCCACAAATCCATACGATTTTCTGATATGAGCAGAACCTTCAATGCTTTAAAAGGACTACAGCGTCCATGCCTGTGAGAAAGAAGAAAAAAAAAATCAGGGGCTGTATTCATAAAGATTCTCAGAATCTTCTTACAGAGCACTTAACCTAGAAACTCCCACCAAGGAGTTTTAGCTTAAGCCTGATTCAAAAGCTGAAATCTCAGCAAGAACACAAAAACCCTTGTCTCAGTGAGGAGGCGGGGTTTACTCGATAGCTAGGTATGACACATTGTTCTGAAGATTGTGATTGGTTGTCATCCCCATCACTCACTCTGTCTCACACACAGAAATGCACTCTTAATTCGGGAAATACTGTATAGCCTGTTAAAAGCCTTTGAAATAACAGGTATTGGCTATTTCAGCATATTTTATACTAATGTGTTTATTTGCTTTATTTTATTAAGTGTATTAATAAAAGTATAATTTAATAAAAGTGTATAATGTTTGTAATCTACTTAATCTATTAAGGCTCTTTTCAGGTATGACTGCTGCCGTGTCTAATCTATTTAACTGGTGGGTTGATTTATATGTAACATTCATTTCCAGTGTTATTTACATTTACAGCATTTAGCAGACGCCCTTATCCAGAGCGACTTACAATTGGTACAGTCTTACAATCCAAGCAATTGTGGGTTAAGGGTCTTGCTCAAGGACCCAACAGCTTGGCAGAGGTGGGATTTGAACCCTGGACCTTTTGATCCAGAGTCCAGTACCTTAACCGCTAGGCTACCACAGTGCATTGGGTAGGTGATATGAGCGGATCTCTAATAAAAGTCAACCACAAACATTATTCCTGCATGATCTAATCAGTAGCGTTTGATTAACTCACTGTTATCCAGTTTGGACAACATTTCTCCTCTGCTCCTCTCCCAAAAGTCTCTCCCTACTCCTATCAGTTTTTCAAATTAGGAGCTCTTTTAGGAGTTAGATGCTTTATGAATAACTTTAATCTTTACTAGGATTTCTAAAATTTGTCTTAGAATTGTGTCACTAGTAGCCACTCTTAGCACTAAGAATCTCTATGATTACAGCCCCTGACTTATAAAACCACCCTCAAAAAGCGTTTTCCACCAGGCTTCATTTTAGTTACACGAATTGCATCCAACCTAGCTGGAGCTCCACCTAGATTAGAAGGAAAACATGCATCCATCCAGACCCTACACAAAAACGTGGAACGGACCCATCTGTAATCACCTACCATTCTATAAGTCGTTCCTCAGGCCCCAGCCCAGCTGGCAGCAGGTAGTTCCTGTAGTTCATCAGCTTCTTCTCCTTACAGCAATCCCTCACCCAGATCTGAGAGACGCAGGGGACTCCGCCTGCCACGCAAAGCAGGTACGTCCTGGTGCGGCAGTGCTGATCGGCTATGAGCAGGCTCTGATAGGCTGCTTTACACTGAACAGATATCAATAAGACCTTTAGGACACTCTACAGACGTTATTAGCCATTGGAGGTTGATAAAGAGGTCTTACCTGTTCTTCATTAAATTCAGGCAAAATCATTCCTCCACCAGCCTCCAGCTGCCTTCCAGTGTATTGTTTGTTGTATGGTGCCGTCTGCACGTAGTCTAATGACAAAAAGCAAAAAGCAACGTATTGAGGATTTTCACAAATCAATAGGGGTGTAACGATGCCCCGTCACAGTGAGTTTCTGATTTATTACGCCATCTAATGGCAATTACATTTTTAGAACCCCAGATGGCACCATCATACGTCCCACTCCCAATTACTTTGAACTGCACAGGCAGACTAAGATAACTAAAATTTTTATAGCAAGAACCAGTACACATTGTTTTGAATTGTTATTTCTTCTAAAATAAAAAAGGATTGTTTTTCACTCGGTTAATTAATACATGGTGAAGCTACAATACAGCATTTTGATTACAATTTTAAACCTCCGTTTCTAGTCACTTCTTTTCATTGCAGGGGGACTTAACGTTTTTTTTTTGGTATTTTTTTTTTTTTTTTTTTTTTTTTTTTTTTGGGGGGGGGGGGGTTTTTTTTTTTTTTTTTTTTTTAAAAACAATGTTTATCGGATTTTTTTTTTTTTTTTTTTTTTTTTTTTTTTTTTTTTTTTTTTTTTTTTTTTTTTTTTTTTTTTTTTGGTTTTTTAATTAAACAATTTGTTTTTTTTAACTTTCTTTTTTTTTTTGAGTTTTTCCCAAACTGTTGTTCAAGAAAATGCGCATTGCTTTTTTTCATTATTAACCGAATGAACTGTGAACTAGTATCGTGAATTGAATTGTGAGTATGAAGTCTGCATACAGTTATCTTCCTCACCATCATCTCCATCATTAGTCAAGTTAGACTCTCTGTCGTTCTCAGAGGAGGCAGTCAGCATGAAGACGAAACCCATGAACAGTGAGGCGTTCTCTGGAAGAGGGCCGTGGCTGCCCAGCAAGTCATCAGGATCAGCAAAGAGGTCAACGCCACTCCCAGACGTGTTACAAGCAGTCACTATCAACCATAAACCCACAGAGCGGTGTTAGAGTAAGATATCTACAGCCTGACAGCCATATTTAAGGAATAATGCATTTTTTTATCCAACAGGTAGCAAATACCTAATTCCAACCAATAGGCTGAACACTAGTTCACTTGAAATGCACTTTCCATGGAAGTCTAAGGGCTTTTGTTGAATATCTTCAACGTTCTGAAAATTTATATTACATTAAATGTACACTCAAGGATAAAGCTCTCAGGTTATGCGAGGTTTTGAGGTAATCAGACCCAAATTACTCAGATTCCACCATCTGGAAAAGCCTAAAATAACCATGACTGAAGAATATGATCTCATGATGGATCTTCTGCATTTAATATGTGCCCTTAGATTTCCATTCTATGCTCATCCACTCCCAGCACACAAAAAAACCCAGACCTACTAACCCACAATGTGATCATGCCAGAACAAAAAGAAACCACCACCCCGTGATGACCCAGAGTCCATCTCCCCTTTCCAAAGTGCTCACAAAAAATCACAATCCATAACATACCGACATCCATCGAGCTGGATCTGCAGCTTATTAAGACTCAAAGAAAGTGATTTCGATTCACACTTTTATAAGATTTAAAATGTAAAATACATGATACACTGTAATATGATCAGATGACATGGTTTAAAAAGCCATTAAAACATTCTTATACATGTTAAAAAAATAAAACTTCACACAAATATTTCATAGCTAATGCGATTAAGGCAAAATGGATAAAAGCAGATGGACGATTTAAAAGAAACGAATGATTAAAATCATAAGAATGAGCTACAAAAAGTCCTCAGGTCACAACATTTGCTAAGGCTGGACATCTTTAATCCCTGTCCGGACTGGACTCGCCGTCCATACCCGCTCTGGCCCCGACCCCTCTGCGTCCTCTCTTGGTCGGCGTCCTTTCATCCTCCGTGGAGCTTACGAGTTTCCGCTTTGCAGGTGTTCTCGGGCTGTTCGTTGAGCTGCTGCTTGGTGTTCCAGGTCCACTTATGTTCCCTCGGCGTCTTCGTTTTCCTTCCACCAGGTTATCTGTCAAAGTGATAGCATTCGATGTTAGACCATACGTGGTCGTCAACTCTAAACATCTGCTGCAAAGCATACATAAGCTTCAGATTGCCATTGCCATTGCCATTGAAGATGCACTGTGTGGAATTTGCTTCTAGTGGTTAAAAGGTGAACTACAACAACAGATCATATCATATACAGTATACTGCACTGTCATCTCACAGCAAGAAGCTCCTGGGTTCAATCCCTGGTGCAGCAACCTAGTCATTTCTGTGTGGAGTCTGCATGTCTGTGTAGGGTTACTCTGGGTACTCCAGTTTCCCCCCACAGTCCAAAGACCTGCACTGGGTTTACATTTACAGCATTTAACAGACGCCCTTATCCAGAGCGACTTACAATGGGTACAGTCTTACAATCCAAGCAATTGTGGGTTAAGGGTCTTGCTCAAGGACCCAAAAGTGGCAGCTTGGCAGAGGTGGGACTTGAACCCTGGACCTTCTGGTCCATAGTCCAGTGTCTTAACCACTAGGCTACCACAGTCCCAGTAATAGTAGTAATGAGGATCAGCTATTTAAAGATGTCACTTAAATGCTTGTTTTGCCCATTTTGTTGGCTAGGTAAAACACCATGGCATCAGTGATCTTTGTTTTGTTGTTTGATTGAGCTCTGTCTCTGGCTGTTGCTCCCACATGTGATCCTGGTGCTATCTGGCTTTCACTGTATACTTTTGAGTGCTTCCTTTTGTGGTGGTTGAACAGGTTTGTTCCGTTTCTAGCAGACATGACAATCATCTTTGGATATTCCAAACCAGTATACAACAGACAATTTCTTTCAGTCACTAGCTCCTTCATATTCAAATGACCTGCACAGTCTTGCTATTACTGCTTAGGGTAAATGTGAATAAAGTAGTGTCAGCATCTGATTTGTTAAAACACCTTGGGAAGCCATGGCAGTGTTTTCAGGGATCTCTTAGATCGGTAAGGCAGATTGGTAGATCACAGAACATGATCGTGTGTGTTTTGTTTTTTAATAAATCTATAAACATAGTCACAGTGCAGCTTGAAAATGATAACCACTGACTATGACACACTGAGACTCACCGAGGCTGATATCTGAGGCCATGTTCTGAGGCGTGGAGGGTTCATACGGTCCGAGGCCGAATTGTTCCCTCAAGCGGTTTCCTTGCTCCAGGGTGAGAATCACAGAGGTCCTGCTGTACCAGAAGCTCTGACCATCCCTTTCCACATTGTAGAGCAACTCCGCACCCTGACGCTTATGGCCCTTCACTAGACCTGCACAAGGAAATGTGGAAATGCTAAGCATCAGTGATATAGTGGAAGAAAAGGAAAAAAAAAAACAGATTGGAACACCACCACAAGGTATAAAAACTGATGATGCCATCATGTTATTATGGCCAAACTATGAGGAATGTTTCCAAAACACTAGTTGAATCTATGCATACCAGAAATTCCTAGTTCTTATTGAAGGCATCGATCATGAGGCACTGACCTCTGTTCAGAAGCCATCCTCCCTCCCTCATTAGTTGTTCTTGTTCACACTCTTATTAGCACATGGTCACCTCGTTTTTTACTAGTGTACTTAATTAGCTGAGTGTATTGCACCAGCACACATCATTAATGAACCCACATATTTTCTTTTTGACTCGAACATTCCAATATATGGACTACCAGTCAATGATGATCTATTACAGTTGTTTTGTTACACACACATTAATGAACCTACATCATTTTCTTTTTGACTACGACATTCCAATATATGCCTACTCAATTGCTGATCATCTTTACCCGTGTTAAAGTACTCCTCCTTGGTCAGTGCAGTGACCTCCGTCTCCACTGGAATTGGGTCGCACAAAAGGATGTCCTTCCCTTGCACCTCACACTCCTGGTTGTCGTCGAAGAGCAGCCTGAAGTGGTTTTCTCCCAGGTCCTGTGCGATTTTGCCCGAGTAGAAGAACGAATTGGACGACCACTTGGCCATCACACGAAGGCCGACGAAGCTGCTGCTGTTCTCAGGGGAGGTGGTGTCCGTCGAGTCCAAGCGGTTAGAAGGGAGGCGAGCGTTTAGACGAACGACCGGCTCTTCCTCCGAGGAAGACACAGCCTGTCCTCGGGCACCTCCTCTGGGTGTTGAACGTCCAGCTCTGAGAGAGAACAGCATCCGTGTATCAGAGACAGTGGGAATACAAAAAAAAAATTCTTACTACTAGAAGCTACCACAACAAGAAAAGATGGGTTAGTAGGAATTACAGAAGATAGATGTAACTACCATCCACCTGTTTTATGCACATTTTCAATTCCAGTGTGCAAAACAACTCATTTAAGCAGCATCACCTTTCCCCAACCAAAGGATTCACACTTGGTTTTACTGTACCCCTTTTCTCTAATACGTTTTCTAGGTCAGAGACACAGTGGCTTAAGAGCCTATCCCCAGATAACACAGGGTGCAAGCTTAAGGATGCCAATCCATCATGGGATTTACAGATGGGGACGCTGTTTTTATGGCTGGGATATGATCTGCATCTAACCTTCCTTCCTTCCTTCAAACACAGTCAATCCTGTCAGTGTAGCACCTGGCCTGGAGGCATCACTAACATGACTCAACGATGGTCCCCTGCGGAGGTGGCTAAAGTATTAGTCCAATGCGGTCCCCTAGCACCTCTTACCTCAATTTGCCATGTCCAACTCCCCACTTATGTTAACCGCCAGGTGGCCAGAGTGAATCCAAATAAGCTTACAGTGTCTACCACCTTTACCAGCGCCTCGATTCCAAGGGAAGTAATCCCTGCAAGACTTGCCCTCCTGTTCACACAGCTAATTGTGTCTCTATAGCACCTGGCCAATAATAGGGTTGGGTATTGGAACCGGGTTTGACCGACTGCTTTCTCCTAGCACAAATGCTGCAGGCGGGTACGTCTAAAACGCTTAACATGGTTTAATATCCCTAAAACAATGACTCAGGAACACCAAACGTCTCTCATTTATTACTGGTCATAAGTAATCTCTACTGCTGATATGACAAACATGTGATCCAAAAGAAAAGTAATCATTTTTACAATCAGGCTTTTTTTTTTCTTCCAGTTTATACCTATTATAAGTAAAAACTTAAAGTAAAAATGATTACTTTCCCTTTGGACCACATGTTCGTCATTTCAGCAGTAGAGATTACTTACGAACAATTGTAATAGAGATGTTTGATGTTCCTAGATCATTGCTTTAGTACATTAAGCTATGATAAGCTATTTACTAGAGATGCACCAATTGCAATTTCTTGGCCAATTCCATTTTTTTTTTTAAAAGGACTGGCCGTTTCTGATTTTGGCCGATGAGCGTACTCGGTGATGAGGTGATGCTGTTTTAATTATCTTATTAAATTCGTTGCTCTGAGTATTTTCTGAGTTGTTTCTCCGTGGCTTACTTTCTTGAGTGTCTTTTTTCTGACTGTGAAGAACTAGGATGCTGAAGGCATGGCTGTAGGGCTGCAACAATGAATCGATAAAATCGATAATAATCGATTATTAAGTGTGTCGACAACGAATTTCATTATCGATTCGTTGTGTCGCATGATTTGTTCCCCTCGCCTTGTCATATCCGCTTACATTACTTGTGGCACTGCGCTGGAAAAAAACCCACGAGCGATTGAACGGAGCGAGGCGGAGCCGGCGCGGACGCGGAATCTTCAAAATAAGTTACCGTTAATGAATCATGACCAATGCAGAGAAAGTGGTTCGGCTTAAGTCCTCAAAAGTGTCGGAGCACTGCACGCTTCACACAACTAAAAATGTGTAACGTGTAACAAGCGATCTGACCTGGCACGGGAGCACCACGGTGCTGATACAGCCCTCGAAACGGAACCATGGAGTCACTGATGAGGATGAAGGGAGCTCAACAACAGCGTAAGTCACCACAATATCCCGAGTTTGTTCCGTTTTGAAGTGAGGAAACGTAACGGCGCCCTCACACTATGGGAACAGGCACAGCACGGCTGATGCTGTTTTTCTGCTTGTTAGCTGGATAATGACAGTTATGTAGTTAACAGACAGATATCCTATATTGGCCAGGCTAGCCAAGTCCTATTTATGCATTCCTGCTACTTCAAC
Source organism: Ancistrus triradiatus (assembly GCA_025084515.1). Lineage (NCBI taxonomy): Eukaryota > Metazoa > Chordata > Actinopteri > Siluriformes > Loricariidae > Ancistrus > Ancistrus triradiatus. The sequence goes on from JAJAGP010001907.1 coordinate 130,659, forward strand.
ACTGTCTGAGCATTTATTTTCTGCGGCAGGAAATATAGTCTCTAAAAAGAGAGCCAGCTTTAGCCAGGAGCATGTTGGCATGCTAACATTTTTGTATTGCAATGCAAAGTTCCTAAAGAAAGAGCGTGAATGAGTGTGTATGTAGTGTTTGCATCAGAGATGCACTTATTCTTCTTTATTATTTAATTTGTTATTTTAATTTATTGATACATTTCATTTATTATTATTCATTTATTGTAAGCACTTATATGCTCTGTTGTTTAATGTTATATTTCTGAATAAAGACATGGAAAGGTTTTTTTAAACCCCATTCATCGATTAATCGAAAAAATAATCGACCGATTAATCGATTATTAAAATAATCGTTAGTTGCAGCCCTACAAGTCTGTAAAACAAATAACATTATATCACTCTTCCCTCACTAGTATTGTGCTATATAGGAAGAGACTCTTTAATGCACTACGTAGTAACATTGGAGCACAACTGAACTCTTAACACTTCCGCGTCATCGCTAATCTGTCTGCAAAACTTGGAATTGTGTTAAAAGCAGAATTCAATCATGAATATGCGAGTGAAAGCAGTGTGTTTTTCATGCAGCTGTGTTTGTGCCGTTGTCACGCAATGACAGAACTGGATATAAAAGACTGATCGACCGATCACACTAAAAACTGCCCGATTCTGGTCACCAACCAATCGATCGGTGCATCTCTACTATTTACTTATAATAGGTTTCAATGGGAAGATAAAAGTTTGATGTAAAAATGATTACAGATTCTAAAACCTAAAAATTAAAGATATTCTTTACACCTAAACATCAGGCACATTTTGTCATCATTTTGGAATCAATAAAATGCAAACGATACCCAACCCTAGCCATCAGCCTAGGCATCACCAAGACTCAAACCGGAGTGTGACTGGTGATGAGCTAAAATATTAAACTGCTGCACCACCCGAGTGCCTCTTGTCTCGCATGTCCAGTTCCCCGGTCTCTTGACATCTCCTGCCACGTGCTACAGATGGAGAAGGGACAAAAGGCCATCAAAGTGCCCCCCGACAGCTTGCTTCTTTTACATGACAGGCATACAAATAAACCTCCAGTGTCCAGCCACCACTGTTTCACTGATGGGTGATGCTGTTGCAGCAGTAGGGAGATCATCTCTTCCCAACCATTTCTCCCTCAGCCATGGCCAACTGTCTGTGTAGCACCCACCAACGAGGCTCTCCGGTGCAATGAGCTAGCATATTGGACAGCTGCCCCACCTGTTTACATTAGTTTAAAGCCTGCAAAACACGTGGATGGAAACCTCCAGATAGATGGGTTAAAAGGCATTTAAGAAACCTCAGTCACCTGGACAGTGGGCTGCGTAAGGGGGGTCTTCCTCTCCGCCCGTGGCCTCGGGGGCTCAGGGAGGCAGTGGCTGGAGAAGCCCAACCACCTGATAGCACTGAGCTGACTCCCTGTCTGCCCCCTTTGCTGGGGCTGAGAACACAAACACACACACACATACAGACAGAGGGGTCAGTGGACGTGCCCTCAGCCAGCTAGTGTGTGGTGGTTTGTAACAGTGGGGAAGGTCTGAAGAATCTCACATGGGATACAGAGTGTGAGTAGAACAGAGAAGTACTACTGACTGCTGCACATCATGCTTAATCCAAACACAATTCAGATTTGGTGATCATGTGACAACCAGGGAGACACGCAGCTCCATTTCAGATCATCCGTGGCTCTTAACTGTAATACAAGTCACTGTGCAGATATTCAGTGCATGTATGCAGCATTCAGCAGAGTGTTAATACTAATGAACAGCTAGTGTTAGTGAGAGGTTACGGAGAGGCGGACGGGATGGGATACCCCCCAGGGCCTCACCCGCCACTCTTCGGGCCACGGCTGGGAGGCATGACAAAATCGATCATCCTGCCAGAAGCTGGACCTCCACTGCTGGTTCCGCTGGAGCTGAAGTGCGACGCAGCCTTGGACGAGAGCGAGCTCATGTCGGCCAGGTCTCCAGAGGTCATGGAGCTTCCTGTACGGGACGGAGAGACGTCGCTGTCCATCACGCACCGGTCCACCACTGGTTCCTCAGATTCCTGGAGAGGACATGCTCATGTAAACAAACTACTGAAAAGTTTAGGACATTTACATTTACATTTCTGGCATTTAGCAGGTGCCCTTATCCAGAGTGACTTACAACTGATACAGTTACAATTCAAGCAATTGTGGATTAAGGGTCTTGCTCAAGAACCCAACAGTGGTGGCTTGGCAGATGTAGGATTTGAACCCTGGGCCTTCTGGTCTGTAGTACCGTATCTTAACCGCTAGGCTACCACAGTTCCAGAAAAGCTCAAACTGGACAATCAAACTGAGTGCGTTTACATGCACGTAATAATCCAATAACTCCAGAAAATCCGATTTTGTCAGTAATCTGATCAACACATTTACATGCACTTGAGTAATCAGATAAAGGGAAAGCTCCGGGTTTACACGACTCAGGCAATAATCGGATTCCTACTTTGCAACCAGTCAATAATCTCACAGAAAGACGTGACAAACTACATTTTATCCGAGCGCTTCTTAAAAATGCCTCCGTTTCAATGTTTCCTACCATCTAGAACATGAAGAACATTCAAATTTTTCATTTCCTCAAGTACACCTTTTGTTCCGAGTCTCGAGAGAGCTGTTTCGTGTACAATAAACCTGGTTGCTTGTTTCTGTTGCAGGACCTGGCAACCCCTGAATTGCCATATCACAGGCGATGCATTTAATTCCAGGGTTGCCAGATCCCACAAGGGAAATAAGCAACCAGGTCTATGGAAACAGCCCAAAAGAAACAAATCAGCTCTAATAATATACGCAATAATAACGATTTATAATATTTATTATTTATGATAAAAATATAAATAACAGCTGACCTACTAATCTAAGAAACTGGAGTATGCTGTTTACATGACCACTTGAATAATCTACAGAAATCTGACTATGATCGAATTATTAAGTGCAAGTAAATGCACTGACTGCCACTGCTCTGAAGAGCTCACCTCGACCACCTTGCGGTCCACCTCCTTGCCGTCTTCGTAGTACACGTCAGTAATGACGCGAGTGATCGTAGTGCGCACTTCCTGAATGGTTCGAACGTGCCGGCGGTGTGAAGGGCCCGACTGTGAGCGAGTTGGTGTGACTGGATCACCCTTTAAACAAAGATATGACAATAAAGAATACAAACTGCAGCACTTTGACAGATTTTATTATTCACAATTTTGTTAAGAAACCTGGCTACCATTTTATTATTTACAATTTTGTTACCATTTCACTTTCATATCTGCTTAATTCACTTCAGGGTTACAGGGGGCCGGAGCTTAAGCGGCAGCACAGGACGCAAGGCTGGAACAAACCCTAAACACGGTGCCAAGCCGCTGAAGGTCACATGCATACACACTCCATACAGGAGTCTGAGCTGGGAATCGAATCGAGCTGTGGAGCTGTGAGGTGACTGCGCCAACCACAGGCCACCATTACAAATGTGAAATATACTGTGGTGCTTGAAAGTTTGTGAACCATTTAGACTTTTCTATATTGCTACATAAATATGACCTAAATCATCACCAATATCAGATATTCAAGTATCTACTGTTACTAGTAGCATCTAGTGTTAAAGCCCAATTTAAAATGAGACGAAAATATTATATTTGCTCATTTATTCATTGAGGAAAATGACCCAATATTATAATCATACTGATATCATTTTACTCTTTACAACAAACCCTGGTCACCTTAAAATGTTTTTAGATTTTCTACCATTTTAGTGTTTAAAAAGACATTCCAACCCCCCCACCAAAGGCCTGAAATTCACTGGGCACATGGAAGTGCGCACTGGATTGGAAGTCAGTCCGTGTCAGGAATCCACACAGGTTGCTTGTGGATTTCAACATCCCACAAACCCCCCTAATCTACCCTCTTTCAGACAATTCCAACCATGCCTCTTTGATGGCTCAGCCAGCTAGGGTTAGAAGGGACCGTCGGGGCTCAAACCCAGGTCACCGCAATGTGGTTCCGAAACTTTGGGCAGACAGTTATATTGATTTACAAAATCAGAATTTGTCTATCATTGCTTAATTTAACCAGCAGCACCAGAATCATCAAAGGAGGGAAAGAACTAAAAAAAGTCACCATAACAGAAGCCACCACTAATAAAGACTTACCCTGCTTGACGGTAGCTGAGGTCCAGAAGCAGACTGGTGAGAGACTGCTCTCTGACAAAGACAGGGTTGTTTTTAACTTACTTTATTACGTTTTCCCTAACAGAACTGTGATCATATAGCAGCTGAACATCTTACTTTGCTGAGAGGGCTGTTTGTGGAGGTACTGTCCACGCTGGTTTGTTGAGATGCAGCTCTCTGTTCTGTGGGTATCTTGGACTGGGCCTGCCCAGAGGTGCTGGGAGTCTCATTCTCCGTGGAGCCTTGTGCTTCATCCATGGTCTTTGAGTGAGCAGTAGTGCCGTTTTGTGCCTGTGATGACTGATCTACTGTACCATTACCCACTGCCTCATGGGGACTATCAGGGGATGGATCAGAGTCAGCCTGGTTCACAGGTCTGATGGATGGAGGAAAATGGATAATTATAAATGATATGGATTTTCGTTTCTAAACTGTACACATTTATTCGAATATAAGGAAGTCAGATTGCTTTTTAAGCAACATTTGCATCAATACACCGTTGCTTATTTAAAATACAGCATTATTATACATATTCAATCATTTGTATTACTGACCCAAGTCTGCTCTGCTCATTCACCTGAGGACTTTGGGCTACAGCTCTGAACAGCTGGCTAGCTCTGAAGGTGGAAGTAGAGCACACACTGTTTTACTGCATACTCTACCTAAGCAAACAGGGCACCAAGAAACCCACTTACTGCTTTCCCAAAATACCCAGTACCGAGGGAGCTCTATTTATAACCTGCGCAAAAACTCCCAAGGTCAGGCACATTCAAGACACCAGGAGAAACTCAGAAAGCCACATCACTAGAGCAGAGTCTCAGCATTATCGCCAATAACACCCATGGACTGTTCATAGGATATTGGTTCATAACTTATATAAAGAATTTAATTATCCACAAGAATCAGCCACTCCATTTCAAAATGTCTTCTGTATCCATTCATTTCACCTGTTCTGCATCTCAAATGACCAAGTGTTCCCTCGTTGATGATTCACTAAAGAATTGTTTCAAATCATTACAGTAAAACAGAACAGTTTTATAGATTTTCCTATAAAACTATTACTTCTTATGTAATTATGACATTAAGCTTCCTTGCCCATAATTAGAGGATAATATTCTTTTTAGATTTTTACACAGAAAAAAAACAAAGCTGGGAAACTGCCTCCCCCCTTTGTGGTCTCCTAAAGTCACAACTGAAGTCCTTTCCGAAACCCACCCCTAGCAAGCACATGTTATTATTACTATTATTAAACACAATATAGTCCAGAGTGAATAGCAGGAGTTGCTGATGTATTAAAAATCAGAGAGGAACTGGACAGAAGTGAGAACAAGCAAACACAACCTGATCGACAGATTGCTGGGTTGTTTCTCCTCCTCCTCCAGCTGCAGCTGCCTGTGAACTTCCCGAACCCGAGTGAAGACAGACTGATGAGCTGATGGGCTGATGAGACAGAGGCACACAGGCTAAAGCTAATTAATAATGACACATTAGGTTGCCATATCAACATATGATCGTAGTTTCTCGCATTAAAAGTTACAGCTGTCAATTGTTTCCATCATAAATACACTCACTGGCAACTGCTAGTTAATGCAAATATCTAATAAGGCAATCAGATGGCAGCAACTCAATGCATTTAGGCATGTAGACATGATCAAGATGAACTGGAGTTAAAACTGTGCATCCCAATGGAGAAGAAAGCTGATTTTGTGACTTTGAACTCATTACAACTGAGAAATGCAAAATATTCAGAGCATCTCTGAATGCACAACACATCAAACCTTGAAGCATATGGGCTACAGCACCAGAAGACCACACCTGGTGCCTCTCCTATCCGGTAAGCACAGCCAACTGAGGTTAAAACTCTGGGTCACCATCACTGGACAATAGGAGATTGGGAAAATCGTTGCCTGGTCTGATAAATCTCAATTTTTGCTGCACATTCGGATGGCATGGTTAGAATTTACTGTAAACATCATGGAAGCATGGATCCAGCTCTGCCTTGTATCAAAGGTTCAAGCTACTGTTAGTGGTTTAATGGTGTGGGGGATATTTTCTTGGCCCAAAGTGATCCATTAGATCTCAATCCTGAAGAGCACCTTTGAGATGTGGTGCATAAATCTGCAGCCGACAAATCTGCAGCAACCGCGTGACGCTGTCATGTCAATATGGACCAGACTCTTTCACTAATGTTTCCAGCACCATGTTGAATCTATGCTACAAAGAATTAAAGCAGATACGAAGGAGAAAGGGGGTCCAACCCAATACTAGCAAGATGTACCTAATAATGTGGCCGACAAGTGTATAATAGACAAACGATAAGCAGTCTACTTAACATTCATATTATGGTACCAAATGTTTTGCTCATTTAATCAGAACCTTCTCACTATGTGATGTTTTTTTTACTGGTAACTATCAGTAAGAAATCTTAATAAAAGAACAGCATCGGCTCCACAGTAACAAAAACATCTTCGTTCCAGGAATGTGCTAAAAACCTCTCTGGTGATGAATCAGAAGCTACAAGAGTGGAAAATTGGAATGCAATCCCACACACAATCATACAAATTAGCTCTCTCACATAGCAACCACTGCATGTTACCTGGTTACAGCCTTGGCAACAGCGGTAGCCTTGGAGACAGAGCTTTCCTCGTCTGATAAGGACGGTTCTGGAGAGACATCAGAAAGTACACTGTGTGAGGACTAAAAGCGCAGGCTTTTGTGTTGTAAAAGGACGTTTTTTGGACTAAATATTATGGCTGTCAGATTACTTCAAATAATTCAATGTTATGAAAGGAAAGCTTGAATTAAAACCTTCCAATATAGTATGGCAGATGGAGGTAATTTTATTTAACCTGCCCAAAACAGTCTAGGGCTGCGCTAATGATTATTTTTAATAATCGATTAATCGGTCGATTATTTTTTTTGATTAATCAAAGAATCGGTTAAAAAAACAAAACAACAAAAACCTTTCCATGTCTATTCAGAAATATAACATTAAATAACAGAAGCAAATAGTGCTTACAAATAAATGAACAAATAAATTAATGTATTATAAATGGAAAATAACAAATTAAATCATAAAGAAAAATAAGGTGCATCTCTGATGCAAAAACACTAAAACACAATAATTTCACTCCTTCTTTAGGAACTTTGAAAAACATTGAGCCAATCCACAATCATGCAGTCAACATGCTCCGGCGACTAAAGCTGGCTCTCTTTTTAGAGACTATGGCCCGGTCCCACACGAAAATCAGGGATTTTTTTAAAAAAAGTGCTTTTTCTAGTGTTTTGACCGTTCGTCCACACAAAACGGCTTTTCGCGTCACTGAAAAACGGACTTTTGCAAAAAATCCTTCCAGGTGAAAGATTTTCAGAAACTCCGTTTTCAGCGTTGTGTGGACTGGGGAGGACAGAGTTTTCTTGCGGGTAAAACGTCACTTGTGTGCACGTTATCTCCGTTGTTTACATGAGGCGATTTTGTGCAATTAGCGGACGCAGACAAAAAAGTGCCAGCTGTAACGCTGCTGGGACCGACTGTTACAAGATCTACAAATACATTTACAAATTACTTTTTCATTACACTGAAGAACAGAGGCGTCCAGAATGACGCTACAGAGGTCACTATATCCATCACGCCCACGAAGCTGTTCCCGCCCCCAGCGTCGCCGGTCACTGCAGTACTGAAAATGATCCACCACCCAAATATTACCTGATCTGGGGGGGTTCTGACCATTAGAGAACAGAGTAAAGGGGACTAACAAAGTATGTAGAGAAACAGATGGACTACAGTCTGTAACTGTAGAACTACAAAGTGCTTCTATATGTTAAGAGGAACCGACAAACTGGACATTGAGTGTAGAAACAAAAAGATGCAAGTGTCCGGTGAATGTACGTTGCACTGTCACATAAAAGACAGTTTGTCATTCCATAAATGTGCTGACGTGGGTTGATATGGAAAACGTATCTTGGCTATTTAGTCAACTCTGGCACACTGCAGTATCTTATAGCATTGCTAAGTACAATATGTAAAAAGGTGCTCTAACAACGTTCACAGAATGTATCATGGACGTTAAGTGACGCGCAACTGTCCTACATGCTGAGCATCCACACTGAGGAACATAAATTCCACAGTGGACTATAAGCCGTATGAAGACTTTGTATAACACCAGTGTTTGACAGCATAACATGCCAAGTGTAATATATGCCAAATAAAGACTTACTACTATACACTGCAAAAGTCGAACACCATTAGAGTTGATATACAATTGTGTTAGCAATGGAAGAATATTGGTTCCATGTTAATTATTCTCAGTCCCTTTATTAGAATACAACCACAAGAAAGGTGCGGACCTCCCTTACACTGAGCAGTAGCAGCATCAGGAAGTCTTTGTTTTGGAAGGGAAGAGCCAAGAACCCACTTTTTCATAAGCGGGAACAGGTAAAAGGCTAAGAATGCTAACGCTCACAAAGATTGGAATTAAGATAAGCTGAAAAAAGAAATTATGGAGTGACAAATTTACAAGGCGTGAAATTGTTGGTCCAATCGCTGAACCAAATCTAGATTTTAAGGGTGCCTAAGACTTTTGTACGACGTATATTGGCTCTCATCACAAATGCTTGACAATATAACATACATAGTGCACTACATGCCAAGTGCTTGCAACAGGGAAGTATAGAGGAGGAGTGAGAACTTACTTTGCAACGAAGCCACTCCGAGCTTCACTCTTCCACGGGGGATACCACTCATCTGAGACTCAAATTTCCCGCAGCCTTCAGCCACCGGCTCTTCGCTCTCGCTATCTCCAATGGAGGATCTCGCTTGCCGCATGTCGGCTCCATGGTAACGTTGGTTCTTCCCGTTTGCGGTACGAACCGTCTCTGCAGCATTAAAAAATATTTAGCAGGAATGCTACAGTGAGGAAGGTCAGATTTGACTACAGGGTAAGAAACTCCATAGCAGCGGGACGCTCACCAATAGGAGTGGCTGTGGAGCGGAGTTTCTTCAGCTTGCCTAACGGCGGGGGAGTTGCCACTGGCTGCAGGCCCGATCAAGTCTCCGTCTCTGGGAAGCGTGAAGTGGACTGGAGATCTGTACAAAGAAACGCAACACAAACATAACATTCTGATTTTTCTGGCACACGTCAACGTTTCTAACCCACAGTGACCACTAGATAACAACCAGACATTTGAGATGTGGCCACAGACAGAAGCATATCTGTTGAAGGTACACAGTCAAACCCCATTACACATATACCTTGTTCTGAACATTCAGATAATGGGATGTTAGTTTCACTGTTTCCTATGGGGAACATCGAGCCAGATAATATAGCAGTTCCCCCACAGCCAAAACCCAATTTTTAATGGTGTCAGTGTAAATAGGGGAAAACAGTCAAAATTTAAATGAACAATATAATATCATATTATATATTTAACATACACACCCAACAACACACAATATATATATATATATATATATATATAATCTATACTATATATATAATATCTATATATATATATATATACAGACATATACATACATACATACACACATATAACTAACATTAACACGAGCCAAAAGTATTTAGTCAGCCACTGATTTTGCAAGTTCTTATTAGAACGATGAGAAAGGTCTGTAATTCACGCAATTCAGGGAAATCACATTGTAGGATTTTTAAAGAATTAATTGTTAATTATGTGGAAAATTAGTATTGGTAAATTATAAAGTTCAAATCAATACGGACTTTCAAACTCCCTCACACACATTTTCTATGGGGCTGAGGTCTGGAGATGGGCTAGGCCACTACAGGTCCTTGAAATGCTTTTTACGGAGCCACTCCTTCGTTGCCAAAGCGGTGTGTTTGGAATCATTGTCATGCTGGAAGGACCCAGCCACGGTCCATCTTCAACTCTCACTGTAAGGAGGTTTTGGCTAAAAATCTCACGATACATGGCCCCGTTCATTCGGTCATTTCCACCCCATGCTTCACAGTAAGTATGGTGTTCATGGGATGCAACTCAGCATTCTTCTTCCTCCAAACACGACGAGTTGAGTTTTCCCCAAAACGTTCTATTTTGGTTTCATCTGACCACATGAGATTCTCCCAATCCTATTCTGGATCATCCATATGCTCTCTGGCAAACTTCAGATGGGCCTGGACATGTACTGGCTTAAGCAGGGGGACACGCCTGGCACTGCAGGATCTGAGTCCCTCTCGGCGTAGTGTGTTACTGATGGTAGCCTTTGTTACTTTGGTCCCAGCTCTCTGCAGGTCATTCATCAGGTCCTTCCATGTAGTTCTGGGATTTTTGCTCACCGTTCTCATGATCATTTTGACCCCACAGGATGAGATCTTGCGTGGAGCCCCAGATTGAGGGAGATTATCAATGGTCTTGTATGTCTTCCATTTTCTTACAATTGCTCCCACAGTTGATTTATTCATACCAACCTGCTTGCCTATTTTAGATTCACTCTTCCCAGCCTGGTGCAGGTCTACAAATTTCTTCCTGGTGTCCTTCAACAGCTCTTTGGTCTTGGCCATGGTTGAGTTTGGAGTCTGACTGTTTGAGGCTGTGGACAGGTGTCTTTTATACAGGTAACGAGGTCAAACGGGTGCCATTAATACAGGTAATGAGTGGAGGACAGAAGAGCTTCTTAAAGAAGTTGTTACAGGTCTGTGAAAGCTAGAAATCTTCCTTGTTTGTGAGTGACCAAATACTTATTTTCCACCATGATTTACAATTAAATTCTTTAAGTATCCAACAATGTGATTTCCTGTTTTTTTCCCCCTCATTTCCTGGATTTGTTTTCTCTTTTGTCTCTCATAGTTGAAGTGTACCTATGATGAACATTACAGACCTCTATCATCTTTCTAAGTAGGAGACCTTGCACAATCAGTGGCTGACTAAATACGTTTTTGCCCCACTGTATATTTGAACAAAATTCTTGAGAGTACCAAATTATCTGACACTCCCTTATATGGCTTTTCTCATTCATGTGCAACAGCAGATTCTAGCAAGTAAACACACTAACCATTGCTGTAAGGTTTAGCAACAACAGCCCACAGAACACAGGGCTAGTCAAGGCAAATCAGATTTATTTGTTTAGCGCTTTTTACAATGAAGCATTGTCTCACAGCAATTTAGATTACCTTCTGATATCTAAGGCCTATAACAAATTGAGCTAGCCTAGGGTGACAGTGGCAAGGAAAAACTCCCCAATGTCTATTGCAGAGCTGGCAGGGGTCACAGATGATTCCCTCAGAAAGAGCCAAATCATGCCTGCACGTAGGGGTGTACCGATGCACCTTGAAAAGATGCATCACGATGCGAAAATGTCACGATATAATCAAGGAGATATCGTATGCGTTCTCTTTAGACATGTCCAATCGTTTAATTGCATTCTATGAACACCAGAGGCAGCAATCATGAAACTGAAGGGAGCATGAATAGACACTGAAGGAATACATCATATACAGCATATCTTCCTTCATATCTATCTCATTATGGAAACTGAAGGGATTTGGGATGTTTACAGATATTTGTAAAGTGCTTATTAACACACAAATGATACTAAAAGGTATTTGACAAACTGGTCATTTATATTTCTACAGTAGGTTCTAGGAATCATGAACTCAAATCGCCAGCAGAGAGCATCTCGAGACCCTTACCTGCATTTAATGGCCAGCATAGCCAGAAGGCACTGGCTGAGCTCAAACCCAAATCCCCACAGTGAAGAGCTAGCTTACTAAGCTGCTGTGCCAACCAAGCACACTTATTATTATTATTTTCAGTAGTAATTGTCATGTTACAGAATATATAAATAAAACTGATAGGAAGTTTACCTCCAGAGCTGTCACTCAGACTTTTGTTGCTCACGCTGACACCCTGCGACCCTCCATCACTAGGCTGTGGACCAGCTCTTACAGGCACCTGGCCTGAGCTGCTGGGCTGAGAGCCTGGTATCTTCCTGCCAGACTCGGACACCTCCTTTGGCGATCCCCGGACTGGTTGCGAGGGGCTTCTGAACGCCTGCGACTTCTGTCCTTTGTCCTGAGAGACTCTCTGACTTTCCTCAAGCTCCATGACGCTGAAGCTGTCCTGCCCGTGGCTGTCTGCGGGCTGGTGTCCACTGACCTCCATGGGTTCTGGAGAGTCGGCCTGACTCTGGGAAAGTGCAAGGCCAAGGCCGGAGCCTTCAGTCCTGCTTGTGCTTTGAACCTCTCCATCCTCTTCTCGTTCTACATCTGTAGTGCCAAGCCCGGCACTCTGAGACACGGGCTGGCTCAGGTTCCGTTCACCTTCATGTTCTTTTTCACTTTTACAGAATTTGACTGATTGGGACTGGGATGGGACTGTAGCAGTTCGCTCAGCCTTTGCTTTGCTCTGTGAACCACCGCGCAAGGTCAGATCCTTAGTCTCTTGAGGTTTGGTCACATTCTCACACACAGATTGCAAGGGCAGACTTTGAGAAGAACATTCATTTTTATTAAGGTCCGGCTCATGGGAAACCTCTTGAGAATTAGCAGCTTTATTTAGGCCAGGATCTATGGCAGCTTTCTCGCTGTGCTGCGTAGAGACGGACTCTTCCTGAGTCGCACCTACATTCCCTTGTATGTCCTCAATCTGTGTAGCCTGGCTGTCCTCGAGCATTGTGAATGCTTGAGTTCGTTTATCACAGACACTCATTTCACTCTCCAGCTCCAACTGTAATGACGCAGAAACCTCAGAGGGTTGGCTCTCAGCAGGTTTTTTGAACGAGTCCACACTGACTGCGGACGGGTTTTCCTTTTGGGCTTCTTGTTTCTTTGAACTGCTTGGATCTTGGCAGTCGCCAGGTTCTAAACTTGGTGTAGGGACAAAGACGTCCTATTTGGCATAAACAAAAAAAACATTTTTTAAAAGACATACCGAAAGGTGGAAACAAACAGGAAGCAACGAAACATGCTTACATGAGAAAATTCAGGCTGCGATGGCAACGTGAGGCTTTTCTCCAAGGAATTCCCAGGGGAATTCTGGCTCGCTGGGGTTGATGATGTGGGTTTGGGGACAGCTTCTACCTCCATTGGTTCATCTTGCTTCCTTTGTACTTGGTCGTAAGAGGCCGCCTGAGGGTCTTTTGTAGAGTCTGCAAGCCTCGTTTACAATCTGGAGTGACAATTGAAAGGAGATCTAGGTAGTTGACGTTCTCCCAACCTATTAATCCAACATTTGGGTAGGGTGGGTTTGGGCCATCCCCGAAACACAGCATGGACGAATCATAGGCTACGTGCACACAGCAGCAAAAAAGTGGCACAAATCCGATTCTTTTATGCCCACAGAGTGGTGCAAAAAAGGAGTTTAGTCAGCCACTGATTGTGCAAGTTCTCCTATTAGAAAGATGAGAGAGTCCGTAATTTTCATCATGGGTACACTTCAACTACGAGAGACAAAATGAGGGGAAAAAAATCCAGGAAATCACATTGTAGAATTTTTATAGAATTTAATTGTAAATCATGGTGGAAAATAAGTATTTGGTCATAAAATTTGGTTCAACTCAATACTTTGTAACATAACCTTTGTTGGAAATGACAGAGGTCAAACGTTTCCTGTAAGTCTTCACCAGGTTGGCACACACTGTAGCTGGTATTTTGGCCCATTCCTCCATGCAGATCTCCTCTAGAGCAGTGATGTTTTGGGACAACATGGACTTTCAACTCCCTCCACACATTTTCTATGGGGTTGAGGTCTGGAGACTGGCTAGGCCACTCCAGGACCTTAATGCTTTTTACGGAGCCACTCCTTCGTTGCCCGAGCGGGTGTTGGGATCGTTGTCAGGATGGAAGACCCAGTAGTTCCATCTCAATGTCTCACTGATGAGGAGGTTTGGCTTAAAACTCTCACGATACATGCCCCGTTCTTCTTCCATTAACACGGAGCAGTAGTCCTGTCCCCTCTGCAGAAAAACAGCCCAAAGCATATGTTTCCCACCCCCATGCCTAACAGTAGGTATGGTGTCTTGGGGATGCGGCTCAGCAATTTCTTCCTCCAAAACACGACCAGTTGAGTTTTTACCAAAAAGTTCTATTTTGGTTTTCATCTGACCAATGATTTCTCCCCAATCCTCTTCTGGATATCCATATGCTCTCTGCAAACTTACAGATGGGCCTACCATGTAACTGCCTTAAGCAGGGGGGGACACCTCGCACTACAGGATCCGAGTCCCTATAGGGTAGTGTTGTTTATTGATGGTAGCCTTTGTTACTTTGGTCAAACACCAAACTCCTTGGTCCCAGCTCTCTGCAGGTCATTCATCAGGTCCCTCCGTGTAGTTCTGGGATTTTTGCTCACCGTTCTCATGATCATTTTGACCCCACGGGATGAGATCTTGCGTGGAGCCCCAGATCGAGGGAGATTATCAATGGTTTTGCATGTCTTACAATTGCTCCCACAGTTGATTTATTCACACCAACCTGTTTGCCTATTGTAGATTCACTCTTCTACAATTAAATTCTTTAAAAATCTTACAATGTGATTTCCTGGATTTTTTTTTCTCATTTTGTCTCTCATAGTTGAAGTGTACCTATGATGAAAATTACAGACCTCTCTCATCTTTCTAAGTAGGAGAACTTGCACAATCAGTGGCTGACTAAATACTTTTTTGCCCCACTGTATGTGGCACAGATGTCACTTTTTCAGTTCCATTCTGGCCCACTTCCAAATGTGGTATTAAAATCCAATAAATATTCGATACATGGCAATGCAACTCAGTCTAACAGCCAGGTTGGAATTCATGCGACTCTTACGTCATTCCAACTCGTCATTTGCCATAAATGCATGCCGAGGAGAAGGGATTATGACAGCAGTGAGGGAAACGACCAAACACGGCCACAGTAGGACATGGCTGCCGTGTCAAAGGAAAATAAAAAGCTTAAAAGCGAAGTATAAAGAAACTTCTTTGCATCTGGTCAGAAAAGCGAATTTGGGCCACTTTTGCCCGCTGTGTGAACGTAGCCTAGGGAACACCTAAGAGAAATTAGGGGACAAACCCAATGTTTTTGAGTTGGACCAAACCATGGCACACAGAGGGAACCAGAGTCCATGAGAAGTACACACCAAACTCCTTAGACAACACTACCAGCTCCTGGTCTATTCCACTGCTCTAATATACATGCTATCCTCATTCTTACCTTGGTCATTCTCCTGTCCTGTGGGTGAGTTAGGGACAATAAGAGGCGTTTGGCTCAAGTTGTCCTGGGTGGCAGCCACAAAGTCAACAGACAGCCTATAGGAACAGAAAAAATAAATTAACTTGTGCTCTGAACAATGTTAATTTTGACAGCAAATTTTAATTTAGTTTTAGTCATAGTCTTTTGACTAAAACGTAACTAAGTTTTAGTCATCTGAATTTTTAGTTTTAGTCTAGTTTTCATCGACTAATTATAATAAGATTACAGTCGACTAAATCTACAGTAGCTTTAGGTGACTAAAATATGAAATGTACACGTTGCAATACCTAAATTCTTTTTTAACATTTCCCTTTTAAGATGAAACACCTACATGCATGCACTGATACTAAAAGTAGACATTAAAGAGGTTATTACTCAAAATGTCCATCACAGATCTGCTTCACACTCGGTGTGGACATTCAGCAGATATTCCAGAATAGAATCAAGTTGGAATGAATGATATAATATAAGATCTAATTGAGATATAAGCTCAGGTCTGTATGCAGGCATTATAATAACAGCATACAGTAAATTCGTCACCAAAACTCAATTTCCATCAAAGATCTGCTTCAAACTCGGTGTGGACACTCATGAGATATTGTAGAAAAGAATAAATGTTAGAATAAATGAAATATTATGAGCTTTATTATACATACAAGATCAAATTCGGTTCTCGACGCATTTTGACTAGTAGAAATTGTCTCAGGTTCTCGTTGTGTGCTCGGTACTCGCTGCACTTACTTAAACTTGTACGAGTCAAGCCTGGTGACTCATTTCAGTGGGAACTTGATTCACGATTCGGTACACAGTGAATCTCTGTTGTGTTTATCATGTTTCTCTTTATTTTCACATCTACAGTACTGTATTCGTAGTGCAAACAAGTCCCCATGGGTCCTAAAATGGTTAGTAATGACAGCCAACTGAAAGTAAAACTTTCTGGAAAGGAAAGGACAAAGGAAATGGAAAACTGGATTTCAGGCTGAGCAGTTAGCATTAGCATCTAGCGCCCTGAGTTCACCCATAGAGTAAGTGTTTTACACTTATGACTTTCAATCCATTACTCAGTAAATTACATGAGATTTTTCAACAGTTTATTATAAAATAAGCTTTGCGTTAATGACTTTGCCCAACTGTAGGTTAATGTATAACAGGCTCTGTTATGATACAGTATAGACTATATTAACCTCATCAGTTCATGATACATTTACCTTATGATGGCTTTGTCAGAACATATCCCCATCATAAATCAGGAGCACCTGTACAATACAACTCCATTAATGCATATAATGCCTTATACAGTGTGGCTTTTCTGGGGGTCTGGAACGGATTCATTCAATTATACTTT
Source organism: Ancistrus triradiatus (assembly GCA_025084515.1). NCBI lineage: Eukaryota > Metazoa > Chordata > Actinopteri > Siluriformes > Loricariidae > Ancistrus > Ancistrus triradiatus. The sequence continues at coordinate 147,420 of JAJAGP010001907.1, forward strand.
CAGAGTGCAAAGTATTCAAACTTTTGATCCCCAAGCTTTATTTGCTATCTGCAGTCGTTCCTGCTTTCTGAATATATTTTGGTAATTTTCCTCCTTCCACCGAAAATGGCACTTTTGAGAAAAGCGACTTCAAATTAGGTTAACAAATACATTTTCGGCGTGACTGGAAGTTTGGTGCACCTCAGTTTATTATTCAACTTTTCCTGGTCAGGTTTGCGGTGGTCCAAAGCCTATCCCGGAGAACATAGAATGCAGCATGCCCTGGACAGGATTCACGTCCATCACAGGTCCTACTTTGCTTTCAGGTTTTATCCGTGCTTTTCTTAGTCAGGGTCATGGGGGGTCTAAAGCCTATCTCAAAGGGTAAAGGCGTAAACATGCCCGGGACAGGATGCCAGTCCACAGTAGGGGATGATCCCCATGTCTGTATGTCTAGCACCCAGCTAGAAAACAAGCTAGAACTCGGCAAAACGAATCAGTTTGTTCCCATTTGTTACCTAATAATGTCGGTTTTTGAGAAACAACTCAGCACTGGTTGGAAGGTATTGCTTTTTCTCCTTGAGAGAACTTACTGTGAAAGGCTCTCCTGCACCAGCGTCCCTTGGCCGGACAGGTGCAGCAGACGGAGGCTGTGAGCAGGAGTGCATATGCCAAGTTGTGGTTGATTCTCAAGCTCCGCCCCTGTGCTGTCAACATTAGATCCTGGAAAACACAAACCTTATTAACAGTATGAAAGCTGCATGACAGACAACACACTGTGGGCTAGTTACTATAATGGTAGGCTTGGGTCTAGATCTGCTGAAAACAAGGGATCATTTACTGACTGTGTTTACATGAAGCCACGCCCACAACTGACCACACATGGTGTGGAATTATCACAAAAACAGGACTAAAAACCTTCTCAAAGCACTTATTGGTTTATACAAATACCATTCCTCTCCCCATCGAACAGATCATCCTGCGAGGACATAATTTCTTCATCTCCGTCATCCTCAGCCTGAGAGTGCAATATGGCCCGGACGCTCAGCTCTCTGCCGACTTTGCTCTGCGACACTGAGGGACTGCTGGAGCTCACTTCTGACCTAAAGAGAGACTGCGTTAAACAGGGCTGACCCACACACATTCTGAACAACAAATCTTTCTAACCAATCTCATACCTTTTCGACTGGCTATCCGCTGCATCAGAACATTTCACTCCAGCTGAGGACCACAACAAAACATTAGCACAACATAAACCTTAAGAGAATCAGATTTGTGCAGAGAACCGGATTCAGATTTACATTGGACGGAACTTTTCTGGCTACCGGCTGGCAGAAGATTTGCAGGCGTCACCTCCACATCCTCGTCACCGACCTCGCTTCTTTGGGATTCGTCAAACACTCCCTGACTCTCCGACAGCTCCAGGAAACCAAACTGGGACATCCCCTCTACACAAGTACATCCATTAGTCTTCACAAGTCTTTGATTTATATCCAAAATGAGCAGAATGTAAAATGAGCAAAATATACTCTTGCTGCATTTTTCTACAGTTTCTCCTGGTCAGGGTCACTCCGGAATTCACAGAGAGCTGGCAAACGTGTACCCTTAACGAGGTGCCAGTGCAACACAGGGCTGAAAAGAGGACGCTGTTCCCCTCCCCTCCCTCAGAAACAGCCACTCATGTCCGAGTGACATCCTACCAGGTCAGAAGACACCATGACCCAAACCCATGTCACTACATTGATGAGATAGCACAATGCCCTAAATCGTTTTCCTGTTGAAGAACATTAAAATATAAATATCTATAAACGTAATAAAAGCTAACGTTGCAGATCAAAATGAGGTAGAGAGCCATAAGCTTGATAACAGTACTTGAGGTGTCTCTGAGACCTACAGTTAATTCTACAGATAAGCAGGATTGATTTTGCACCCAATGGCTATCCAGCAACTTTAATTGGCTGTCTGGATATTCTGTCCAAATTTACATT